>JAHWFP010126523.1:0-10131 GCA_023313725.1 Lithobius niger
GAACCAACTGTGATGTATGACCAAGTTATATTCCTGCTTCTTATCCCAAAAATAAAATAAAAACCTTGCAAGTATACTCAGGTTAGTAAATAGTCACAACAAAAATACGCAACACCCAAAAAGTCTGTTAATCTCAGGCGAATTTACAAAAAAAAACGTAAAACGGCAGTGATGTCGATCTATAAGATTAGTAAATAGGCCTACTCAGTTTAGTATGGGTATTAAAGTTCCAATAAAGAATTTGAAACTGCTGCAGATGCTCGCAAAGTAAAATCTTATTCCTTTCCACATCACAGGTAAAAGTTCAAGCACTTTTCAGGTCTGGAAAACACTTTGCAGGTTTTTAAAGCATTTTTAAAGTTTCGTTTCCTTATCAGGGTGACATTATGTTGGAAAATCGATAGGCCTAGGCTGTATGTTCAAAACACTTCACAAACACATTTGAGTTTTGAAAATTTTCGATGAACATAGACTTGAAAAGTCACTCGTGTTTGTCTTTTTCCGGCTTTCTTTAAGTTGCCAGTTCCTGATCACATACATCGTCGTTGCTACTGCGGTCGTCTGCATTTGGATTCTGACTTGAAATCACCTTCTGGCTTCAGGTATTTGTTGCTTTCCAATATTGTGAGAACTACGTGGCGAGTTTGTCGTACACCAGGTGTATGTTACGTTAGTACGAAGGGAGCTGGATATTCCGAGGGGATCCCACATTTTTCTAAGTGTTGGATAAAAAGAGTGATTCTAAAGCTCGAAGATTAGGGTCCCAACATGAGTTTGATCTAGGAAGGGTAATGGTCTCATTACACCCAATATTGTGTCCTGTTTTAGTGTGGTGGAATAAGATGCTGTTTTCTTGTACTTCGTGCTTGGTGGCAGCCATGTGCCGTTTCAGATGGGTGTTTATCCCCTCCTTGTTTCACATACGTAAACAGCATCGCATTCCTCACAAGGCACTAGGTACACTCCTCTGCTGGTCTTGGGAGCGAGTGGCACTGCCTCAACATCTCCTTACTGCCTTCTTCACGTGGGAGTTCAGGTATCGGGTTCGAGATCCGTGCTTTACTCCCCATATTATAGCAGTGTGTTGTGCCGGTTTCGTCTTACTACTACTAGTATTTCAGTATTTCAGTAATGTGGAATTCTCCTGATGAATATCCAGTACCTCTAGTACCCACATATCACGCACCAGGTGCATGACAAATTCACTACACAGTTCTAACATCAGTGAAACACACAACAGCCTTCCACATACCGGAGGCCAGAAAAGGTGATTTCAAAATTGAATCCAAATGCAGACAACAGCAGTAACGATGACAATGTAAGTGATCAGGATTAACAGCTTGAAGTTGGAAGACGATGAACGCGAATGACTTTTCAAGTTTCTATTCGTCTAAAACGTGCAAACTCTGTGTTTGTGAAGTGTTTTGAACATACAGCGTAAAATTTTCCAACATAATTTTACCCCAGGTTCAAAGGAATTCAGTGCAGTTTCCTTCACATCAGGACGATTTTTAGCTCAATAACCAACATTTAAATACAGGGAAACGATTTTTTTACGGTCTGTTTTACACAAAGAAGTTTGTTTTTTTATTTATGAGGCTTTCCACGATATGAACAGAAGGTGTAACTGATACTTAAATTGTTCTTAACAGTGAAGCCTTTCTGAGCTGTGTACTATTGAGAATATATTGTACTACAAACATTTTTACTTGGTGGGGTGGAATAACTCGAGCTGCAGATATAATTGATGGCGGAAGTAAATATAAAATCTAAGGCTGCACCGATACTGGGTCGGATCGGTTGCCGATAACTGCGGTATCGGTATCGGTTCTGTATCTGCAACTTTCGCGGAAATATTGACAACTCTGGAACCGTTCGCAATTACGACATGCGGTTCGCGGCATTTTGCTCAGGAAATCGCTGAGCATCTTCCTAGCTACGTTTTAACTGTGGGTTTAATTTAATAATTATTGAACTTTTTCAGAAAACTACACAGTTGATAAAATAAATTGGGGATACAATTTTGGATATTGGTCTTGGCACCAGTATCGACAAAATTATTAAAACCGGATCGGTAAAAGTTGGTACCAGTGTAGCCTTAATAAATTCATATATACAACTACAGTTGTGACATTTTAACGACGATATAAGATGGTTAAGCGTTTTGCAAATTTTGTTTAGTATAACTGAAAAAAGTTTTTAAAAATTTAACGAAATTGATTCAAATTAGATTTGAATAAGAAAATGAAACCAAATAATCATAGCCAAAGAATGAAAAAATTCATTCAAGTCTGGTTTTGAGTTGGTTAACCATTCCTAGCCAAAGTTTGTCAAGGTAGGGATGTTTACACTAGTCAGTTTACTACACCTAAATAGGAAATTCAAGGCAGCTGTAGATTGGCAGTTTCTCTAACTAATGAATTTGCTATATTTAAAAGAAATTGAACAGAAGTGGGAAGTACAGTACAGTATATTGAAAAAAAAAACCCACGAATACACAAAACCACAACATAAACAAGTTATTCGTTTACCAGTCCACTTGAATTTTCGGTGGAGTAATAGAAAACGTCCACCTCTATCAGAAGTGTCCAGTGACGTTTCCTATTCCACAGAAAATTCAAGTAGACAACTAGACTGATAGAAGAGTTAAATAAATAAGGAGGCAAACCTGTTTACGTCGCCTTTGGAGTTGGACTTAAAATGTCCGACTGCCTGAGCGGGGAATTGAACCCACGACCTTTGAAACCATAGCCTAAGCCCTACAGCTCAGCCATACTGATAGGACTTATGCCTTTGATTACAAAGGTTGTGGGTTTAATTCCCCACTCAGGCAGTCTGTCATTTAAATTAAAAAGGAAACATAAATAGGTTTGCATCCACATTTATTTAACCCTTCTCGAGCCCATTTGGCTTCACATCCTGTTTAATGATGGACGAGTTGTTGTGCCTGTGCCTTTAATTGCGTTCCTTTTTGAATGGTACAAAGTGACTTGCCATTTCTCGAACGAGCGAAAGGAACTGTTGCTTTTCATTCCACAAGGCAACATAATAATTACTGGAATGCACTCGTCTGCTAGTAAACAAACTTTTGGCGGCAAAGTGTCACACCCTCTGGAGACAATAAATGAACAACAACTCACACGATTGTCGCAAGATCTCAATTGTAATGATTGTGGTCTTTTGTAATTTCTGTAAAGTTGTTTGCCATGCGAGCAGTAAATCGTTTTTCAACAAAACAGTTTAAGGTCTACAGTCAATTACAAGTGTCTTATGTTGAGGTGTGTTTACATTTTGTACGCTTAGATTTCAAATTGAAGGATATTTACCGTTCCAGTATCCTTGCAAATTTTCGACAGTCTGATTTTTCTGTAGTTGGAGGGGCTCAAAACGACTGTCTTCATCAGGCTACCAAGTCACCTCTTACTTAATAATAATAATACAACTTTATTGCCATTAAAAGACAAAAGGCGAGGGAAAGGGCCAGTTTTGGCTACTTGCATCCAACCTATTAAAAGTGCAGACTATACTAGTCATTTGTCAGTTATCTACAAATTTAAATTAGGCTACAAGTTAAAAAAAAAAACAAGCAATGCAATAGTTATACAAACTAAATGAAAATATTTGGAAAAAAGCACATAAAATAAACAAATTCGTAAACAATTTATCAATTTTAAAATTGTCTTGCCAAATAACTATTAAGGTTACGGTGTCGGAGTCCTGCCTTAAACAACCCCAGCGTTGGCACGATCACGAGCTCACCGGGTAACTCGTTCCACACATTTACGACTCGGTTTGAGAAAAAAAAATGTACGACAGTCGGTGCGGATCGAACTCCCCCAAAGCTTTAGACCGTAACCGCGAGTACGGTCATCAGTGTGCAACTCAAAGAACTTTGCAAAATCCAGATTTACAAGACCGTGTAGCAAGGAACAGGTTAGGTAAAGGTCTGCTTTGAGCCTTCGTAATTCAAGTGAATAAAGTTTAAGAAATAAAAGCCTATCAGCGTAAGATTTATTATGTTGTCCACGTAATGACTTAGTGAATCTCCGCTGGACATTTTCAATGCGATCAATGTCACCAAGCAGGTACGGTGACCAATCATAGCTTGCATATTCGAGGATCGGCCTTACATAGACTTTAAATGCCCAGACCATAGTGTCAGCATGACCTGAAGTAAATATCTTCTTTATTAAGCAACCCGCTGGTTTGCAGCACTTGTGACATTAACACAGTGTGTTGCAGGTTTTAAATAGGAGGTAAACCAAATGCCGAGATTTTTAATTAAATTACAGTTTGACAACGTTGTAGTTGATGACAAGGAATACTGGAACATTTGGTTGTTTCTGCCAATATGAACTGCATTACTTAACTTCGCGGTGACGTGGTAGCCTGATGAAGACAAGTCGTTCTGAGCCCATCCAACTCCAGACTGTCGAAAATTTGCAAGGATATTGGAACGGTAAATATCCTTCACTTTGAAATCTAAGCGTACAAAACGTAAACATGGACTCGAGTTTTCAAAGGAAGCGATGTGACATTTTAAAATATGTTGAGGTGATGAGTATAAGTGTTTTTCTCTTGATTCTACTTTCCATGTCGATTAATACAACACAGTGCTAAATTCGTACACTGGTTACTTGTTTACTCGGCAGAAGGGAATTTTGTTACATTTCTCCCAAAATAAAAGTTCTATGGTGAAAACAGGTTATTAACAATTATGATTTGGTGCATTATGCCCGACATGTGCAATGACAAAACTTTCCAAACCAGTTACATTTTAAGTTTCAACTTTAAATGGTAAACAACCAGTTTTTCCCAACCGTACCTATAACTGAGTAGTATGCAGGGAGATAGGGACTTCAAAGCACCTGAGTTTGGTGGTCAGACATGCTTTTAACTTGTTACTTGTATTACCATGTTTACCAATGTATTATAGAGGTTGCACAGGAACGAGTAATTCAAGAATTAACTGTGCTTCAATTTACCTTTAAGCTGGAAACTTGGGCTTCAGCATCGGCTAACTTCATCTTGGTTTCATCCAACTGTTTCACTATATTTTGTTTCTCAGTTTGCAGTTTAATGAGTTTGTTGCGTTTGTCTTTATTGCAAACCAGAGAGCGCTCCAACTCCATTTTCAAAGTGGCTACCAAATCACTACCAGTAGCCCGTTTATTGCTGAAATAAAGTTAACTGATATTTAAAAAATAATAATAATAAAAATATGAAGCATACCTCAAGTCTAAGAAAATCAAGCCCACATAAACACAAACACATTTATGATCAAGCATCACATTGTAATTACTTGCCTTCTTATTCATAAAAAAATATGTAATTGGAGTAAGCCCTTTTTGTGTTCTTAAAAATGACCCTTCAGTCTGACAAATTCATATGAGTAACGCTCAAATTCAAAACAGGAAATACTCAGCGATGAGACCGGTTCAGAACGGAAAAGGAGAAAAACTCCCAGATTTGTATTATTTATAGGCCTTTTAATGTGTTTTTAGGCCACTTCAAAATTCAAAAAAAGGAGGAAATCAGCTGAAAGGAGGAAGAATCACATCCCTGAATACTCAATCGTATTTCGTGAATTTTTGATAGGCTCTATGACGAAAAGATACTCGCATAATTAGGTCACACAAAACCAAAATGTTTGTTAACAGTCAATTACATGCTAATTTTCTGCCGCCTTCTTCATCCCAAGCCAGCAGTTCTGCACGCAACAGCTACAACAAACGTCGAATTTGTCCATTGTGCTTCTAATTGAGTCGACAAACCAGGGTGCTAGCAGTCGCAATCAAGCTTACGGGAATTGTCTGGAAAGAACGGCTTACTGACTTGAGAGTAGTGGTGTGCCGTTTCCGATACCAATACCTTGGAATCAACAGAGGTTCCACACTACCCGAATGTGCAAGCGCTTGAAACATCCAATCCACCGTGTCCATTATGATATTACTCTGTTTGGCGTTTCCGGTCGTGAATCGCGTGTCTGTTTTGAAGGTTGGTGATGGTTAGATATTAGGGATCGACCGGATACCGTTTTGCCGGAGCCGGGTCGGTTCTGGATAATTTGATGTCAGTGCCGGATCGGTTCCGGGAGCCGGGCCGGTACCGGATACCGGGTAATTCACACACAAAAACGAAAAAACTTCACACACAAAAACGAAAAAACAACTGTTTATGTTTTTCCCCTTTATAAGTTGCAGCTATAGTGTTAATTTTCGCTTTGTTTCACATTATTTTCTTACATTAAAGACGTAGAAGTCTTATGCTACTATGAGTACCAGTATAGTATAATTGCATGTAGGCTACAGAACTGTTTTTGCAATGTTGCTAAATTCTGCAATTTTTTTTTTGATACAGTCAAACAAAGCACTCATTATTAATCAATCACAAAACATTTTCTAGTTGAAGGATTTCTCATTGAGTAGCCAACTGCTTCGTTTCGAAAATAAAAATTGGCAAAATTTTGCAATTTTTGTGATACCAGTTAAGTAGTCTATGCATTTAATTTGGATTAAAATTATTAAATTTTAGTCGCATTAAAAAAACAATCACAACAGATCTTTTATTTCCAGCTTTTTTACGTTGGTTTCGTTCCTTTTTTTTTTTTTGCTTTCATTCCCTTTTAAATTGCTTTCATTCCGTTTTCTATTGGACACAGTATAACAAAGACCGAAAGCAAAATAAAAGAACAAAAGCAAAAAAAAAAGAAAAAGAATGAAACCAACATAAAACAAAGCTGTACTTTTTTATTTTTTTATTTTATGAACAAAACTGTTTCGACTCTTGCAACATGGAAGTCATCTTTGGTTTATCATGCTATTATTTCTTGCTAGGTTTTGATGCCGTCATTAACAGTCTTACTTTTCGAATTTAACTGGTTTTCGTGCTAAACCAGTTCAAAAAAGTCTTAACAGGTTATTAGCAAAAAAGAAGAATTTGTGGAAACTTTTTAAGAAGAATCGTACAGAAACAAATAGTGTCAAATACAAGGAATGCCAGTTGGCCTATGCAAACTTGGCACGTAAATTTGAGCGCGATATTGAACGTGATGTAATAAATGAGGGCAACATGGCTGCACTTTTTAGATTTGTAAAGAGCAAAACTGGATGTTCTAGAACCATTCCCCCTTTGGCCAGGATGGCAAGTTTATCTTGGAAAATTTTGCCAAGGCCAACATTTTAAATAACACTTTTGTTGGAAATTTTGTGACCGACAACCTGCTGATTCCGCAAATCGCTGGTGTCCCCATAACTTCTGAGTGTTACTGTCCTACCTTCCCATCTGAAACTGTCTTGCAGACACTGTCATCCTTGAAACCGAGTCTGAGTGTTGGACCAGATGGTTTCTCCGCTTTTTTTTATCGGGAGATTAAATATGAAATTTGCAAGCCACTTTCCATGAATTTTGAGTTATCCATGAAGACTGGTAGATTACCATTAACTTGGAAATCGGCTAACATAACCCCGATTTTCAAGAAAGGAGATGCATCTGACCCACTGAGCTATCGACCTATTGCATTGACTCGCGTGCCATGTAAGGTTATGGAATGCATAGTCCGTACACAGATGCTTTCTTTTATTCTGGAAAATGATATTCTCTTAAATGACCAGTTTGGCTTTGTACCTGGAAGGTCTACGTGTTTACAATTAATAATAATAATAACTATAATAATAACTATTTATTGTCAGTAAATACAATTGGAGTCAAAAGGGCAGGCCACTTACAATCTCCAGAGTTAAAAAAAAAAATACCAAAATACTAAAAACTAATACAGTTTTAAAAGCAAACAAACCTGGTACAAATATACCATATCCAAAAAGATAAAAAGGTAAAACACACAAGACTAAAAACTAAATTACCCAAACCACAAAGATTAACAAGAAAAGTTAAGCTAGTTTCCTAGGCAGGAAGTTAGTGAGGTTCACCCTTTTAAGGCGGAATTTGAAACTATCAATGCAATTAGCCTCCAACACATGCACAGGAAGGGAATTCCAACATGCCACCACACGATTACAAAAGAAAAATTTTCTCGTGTTGGATCTGCACGAGCCAACAACGAGTTTCCAACAACGAGACAATTGTTGTCCGTTTTGGATGATTGGACATACTCTGTTGACAATGGTGTACCTGTGGATGTTATTTTTGTAGACTTCACAAAGGCTTTCGAATCAGTAGTTCATAGTAAACTGTTGGCAAAATTGGATTTTTTTTGGTTTTCGTGGTAGTTTACTTGCCTGGCTGACTGACTTCTTATCTGATAGAACAGAATGGGTTCTTGTTGGTGGTATCGAATCCGATGTCAATACAATGCTGAGTGGTGTTCCACAGGGTAGTGTATTGGGACCACTCCTTTTTATCCTCTTTTTAAATGATTTAAAAATCAACTCTGTTAATACATCTATTAAGTAAATTTGCAGACGACATTGAGATGCACAGTCAGGTCATTGATGATGCTTCTTATTTTGGCTTTTCATCGGTGACATATGAACTTTTGAATTGGTCTTGCATGTGGCAATTGCCCATTGCTATAAAGAAATGTAATGTTTTCCCTCTTGGTAGACATAACTTTAAATGAGATTATTCTCTCTCCCCTGGTTCAGTTGTGCCCCACACAAATACGGTTAAAAATCTTGGTGTATGGTTCTCGTCAGATCTGAAAGTCAGGACCCATTGTGACCATTTAGTAAGGATGGCAAACCAACGTGCAGCTTGTACTCACCTCTGGAGATGTGGACACACTGGTGTGGGCCTTCAAGGTATATGTGAGACCCATCCTTAAGTACGCAAGCCCAGTTTGGTCTCCACATTTGATGGGTGATATAAACCATTTAGAATTTGTACAGCGGCATTTCACCAAGTCGCTGCGGGGTCTCAGGAATATTTCTTATGCCAACCGGCTTACATTAACTAAATTAGACTCTCTTGAACTACGCCGTCTTAAGGCTGATCTATATTTAACTTACTCCTTACTCCATGGTGCTGTTGATTTTGATTATTGTAGGTTTTTTGAACTTCGAGTCGATAAACGCAGTCGTGGCCACGCTTGAAAGCTTGTAGTTGGAACTTTTAATAGTGACTGCCGGAAATATTTCTTTTCTCATAGTGTTGTTAGAGTGAGGAACAACCTACCTGGCGAGCTGGTAACTGCTGTTTCTTTGAATTCTTTCAAGGCCAAATTACGTTCTGTGGACTTATCAGATTACTTGTCTGGCCATGCTTAAATTTTTTTATTGTATAATTATTAAGGCTCGGCCGATACCAACTTTGACCGATCCGATACCGATACGGTCCGATGCTACATCGCCGATGCCGATACTTAAATGCATTACTTCCAGCAAAGTTAGTGTTTCTTCCATATTCAGAAACAAAATTTGATGAAAAATTCCGAATCTCGAAGCTCAATGAGCAAGCATCTTGCAGTAAAGTGAGTTTTTTGGCACCTGTTTTTGGTTTTTGTTAAATAATTTGAGAACGACTGAAGCTATTGCTCTGAAATTAGCACCATTAGAAAGCTTTCGAAAAAACGGTTAAAATGGTGTATTGGAACATCAAAAACGGACAATTTTTGGCAAAGATATCGCAAAAACCGATACTTGACCAAAACGGTTAACCGATACGGATCCGATACCGATACTGCTAGTATCGGTGCCGGCCGAGCCTTAATAATTATGTTATATCATTTATTTTAAATCACTTACCACTCTTGATTCTTATTAAACGTTTTTTCCTAAGAAACCCTTTGGTCACTTATCAACGATGGTTTTTGGTACATTACTACAATACTACATGCTTCCAAACTTAACCTACGATTTTATTTTTTTAATTATTGTAATTTTTATACCTCCCTTTGGCATTATTTTTACTCATTTACAGTAGTTGACATAGAGCCTCTGGCTCCGTATATACCACACATTTATTTCTTATTGTCCCCACTTTTATATTTATTACTTTTCTAAAAAATTGATTTGGGCCTCTGGCTGTGTGACCTTGTGGTGCCCTGTTCTTTTTTTTTCGTGCATCCTAAATGCTGCCCCATGTCCCTCCCCCTTTTTTTAGGCTGAATTTTAGCGACTCTGTTGGGTCCTTTTCAGACCTGTGTGCTCCAGCACCTAACATTTTCTTCTTCTT
>JAHWFP010126523.1:10141-21429 GCA_023313725.1 Lithobius niger
AATTTAACCCCTTGGCATCCAAACCACGATTTATCGTCACTTCAAAACCGTTTCTAAAACTCCAGACGCACCCTCGATTCAAAGCCCCGTTTGCAAAGAAAAACCGCCATTGCATACAACGGAGGTGTAATTCCGACTGAATTAGGTACTGTGGCACGCCTATTTTTGATTTATTTAATTTAATATTATCATCTTTGAATTACCTCAATTGATGTTTTTGTTGGCCGTGTCGTCAAAATTGACGTGAAATTACTTTTGTTTGCTAAAACTATACCCGTAGATCGCTTAAGTTATTTTACTACGATTAATTTTACAGAGGCATGTAATATGTTAACGGCAACAATGTTTTGGTTGTTGTTGCAACCGGTATCCACCTCAATATAATTTCCGATCCGGATGTCGCCCGATACCGCATTATCCGGAGCCGGATCCGAATATATCTGGACTCGGTCGATCCCTATTTTTTTTTTAATTGTGGACTCCCATAACAATTTTTAAGCTCCATTTTTGGTTATATTTTAGTTTTTGCGAAATAATTCGGAAACTATTTGAGCTGCTAATTTCTAAATCGGTCAAAATTTGGCAGAGTTATGGATTTGGACGCGAATATAAGAAGAAGATGCAGTTTTAGTGGGAAAAAAAAATCGAAAAAAATACCGTCTTATATTCGGGCCAGTACGGTACATGACGTATCGGTAATCGATGTGAAAGCACTATGCTGTTGTGGTACGGGGATTGGCTAAGGATCTACTGGCAATCCTTTTTTACAGCTGCCACCATTTTTGTTATCACTGCAGATCTACTTGACGTCGGGATGAGGAGTAGATTCAGTAATAGGCCACACTTCGTGTTGTCTTTACACTAGTGTTGCACGGTAAATCGGTACTCACGGTATTGACGGTAAAAAAAATTACGGTATCAATATCGTTCCTTTTTTAGCACCACGATATTACCATAGCAGCGGTATTACCGTGATTATGGTTCTGACGAGCATTAACGAATCAGCTTTTCCCTCTTTTTGTTTTGGATGGCAGCAATTTTTTTATTAAATTCGTATAAGTAAGCGCCGACACGGAGGATTTGCACGAAAGAGTGAAATCCGATCCCACTGCTAGGCAGAGGAAGTGTCCACATTGCGGACGGTGGTGGGGGAGCAGCTCTTCAGTAACAAGCATGTCCGAGCCTGTTTGTGTTGTCGGTGTCATGGCGTCCAATCAAGAAGAAAGCGAAGTCCTGCTATCAGTGAAAAAATAAATGCAAAGAGCCATGTTTGATTCTTTTGTGCTCAAGTGGATAATAGCGCAAAATTATATCCTAAATTACTGTACCGTGATATTACCATAGACCGCCGTTTTCAGAATCGTACCGTACCGTCCTGCAAAAACTTAATACCGTGCAACACTACTTTACACTACATACACATATTTACTCATACGGAACATAAAATATGCCTCCCCCCCCCCCACATTTATTTTGAGACCTGGCTTCTAAACCCCTCTCTTCACACTTATTTCGAGACCTGGCTTTTAAAATGCAATATTTAATGTAAAAGTTTACAGCACACCTTAGCAAAGTTCTTACCCTGCAGACAAGGGAGTTTTGAAATCAAGTTTTTTCCTTATGGTTCCCTGTGCTGACGATGCATTGTCAGTGGAATGGTCGGGAAATAGACCAAGATGACAAGCCGATTCGAGCATTTCTAATTCTTCCTTTAAAGTAGTGACTTCCTCCTGTAAATATAAAGTTCACATAAAAGAGATCATCAAGACATCACACCCAAGTAATGCGAGTGCCAAGAAAAACAACCCTTTCCATACTTTCCGCCATATTTTCGATGGAATTGTACGAGAAAATAAAATCAAACAAAACACACTAGGTGTCCAATAACGACACGTAATTGGATACAAAAAGCACCCTTCCTGCACCGAAATCCAAAGGAATCGGAAAAATTTCCAACAACAGAAGCAAAATGTGTTTGGCAAGCTGAAATGCATTACATGTAGTAACAAAAACTAGACTGATGTTGGTGGATTACATCACTACTAAGGGCTCATCTACAATTTTATTTTTACTTTCGGAAGTATTTTCCTGAACTGAATTTTTTAATATTCCTTGTGTTAAAAAATGCAACTTAAGAATTAGCAGACGAGTACAAGGAACATTTATTATGATTTTGTGATCATTAATAAATTTTTTGAGATGTTGCCACTTTTTTTTAATCCAATAACGAGTGGATTTTCTTTTGTTCGTCCAATCAGTTATAAAATGACCAGACATATTGGCTTACACATGTACTTGTAATACTCATTGAAGGACCACCCGATAAACTAGAGGCTTTCATTTTTGTCTAGTCCTACGGAGAAACTGTCAAGGTGTGCTACTGTACTACCAGTTGGTAGACCAACCCACACCCCTGCCAGTACTACTGCCAAATTATTTAACAAGATTACAGTATGTGACGGTGGTCCTAATGATTAACCAGCAAAACGTTTGTGGTTCTAGGCTTATACTTCGACTCAAGCTTTAACCTTATGCCCTTTTCAACCTAGTCTTAAAAGTGTAAATTATTTAAACTCTTTTACCATCCAAAAAGTCAAGCTTTTACGACTGCTTAACATATTTGCTGACGGTATCAGCAAATATTTTGGGGAGTTTTACCGTTCGTTGTGAAAGAGAACGTTTCTGACTGAATATAAATTAGTAGATACTGCAGATTCTCACGACCTTAACCTTTCATATAAGGAGGGTGGGCATTCACGCTAAGAATAAAAACCGGCGGAAATGAAGAGCGGGAAGGGGGTGGGGGGGGGGGTTTGTAAGGGTGGAAATGGAATAGGAATTAAAAAAAAAAACATTTTGGCGCTATGCTTCAGGCTCAAGGAACTTTATTTTATTTTGTCATTTTTTTTAAGAAGTCTTCGTTAATCTGGTTACTCCACGGGAGTCTCGTTGATCCATCCACTAAATTGTCGAGCGGTTAAAAAGACTGAATCACCAACAAATGGATTTCAGTCTGTCTCCAGATTTACAGAATGGTACAAGTGTAAAGATACATAACCTACATTCTAAAGTTGCCTTTATCAAGTTATAAATTATACAACTGGAAGAAGATTATAACCTTGTATTGATCATAAAGAGCAAAACTGTGATAAAAAAAAAAGAACCCAAACCCCGCATCACCATTTTCAGTAAATAAAAAATAAAAATAAAATCTGCAGGTCTCATCTTCTTTTGAAAATTATTTGCTTGAGAAATAAGGTTTCTCTTTTACTTATGGCCTAAATTAGTTAAAAATACTAACATAAGCAAGAACTAACCCCGAAACAGACCCATTATTTCAGATACCCTATACGTCCGAATATAAGACGCCTCAAATATAAGAAGAGTAGCATGTTTGGGCTCGCATGTTCCAAAGAAATAAATGGCTGCGATTATAAGACGGGTGACTTCAGCAAAGCTTTTGTAACGTTTGGTGTAATATTTATTAGTTTGTATGCTAGTAAATGCGGTGGTCCTGGATTCAAAACCCAAATTTTAATAGCTTCGCATTTGGACTGCTTCCTGAGGCCTTTTTCAATACATATTTAGTTTTTGCTAAATAATCCAAAAACTATTTGAGCAACTGGCATGAGATTAGCCCCATTGGATAGCTCTCGGAAAAAAGGTTGAAATGGTGTATTCAAACGTAAAAATCGGCCAAAATTTGACCGAGTTATGGATTTGAACGAGAGTACAAGACGATGCTGAGATTTTAATGGTGTAAATTTGAAAAAAAGTACCGTCTTACATTCGGGAATATATGGTATCTCTTTTAGTATTACATACTTGCAGTAACTGTATTCGCTTTTCAGAATCGACAGATGAAGTCACAGCGCTTTGAGTTCGAAAATGAAGTTGACAAGCTTCTTTGATGGTTCCTAAGAAATGTTTTAAAACAGAAAAAAAAAATGTATACGACACTATTAAATAGATTTATACATTGGGAAAGTCAACATTTGCATCACAGACATGAAATAACGCGAGCTCCTTTCATATCTCATCAGTCATCAACTTGCCTACCTGTATCAAGTAAACCTTGGCACTGCCGCTGGCTTTCTTCTAAACTTTTTGTCAATCGATTAATAGTGTCTGCTCTGTCCAACTGGGCATTTTCAAGCAAACGATTCAATTTGTTGATTTGTTGCTTGGAACTGGTTGTTTCATCTATCTGTAATAGAAATCATTATTAGTCTACTAATGTAACAAACTCGTACTGTAACTGGAATGAGACTTCACAAATGACTTGCTACCTTTACTTCCTATTCCCATACTTAAATACAGTAGGCCTACGTCTCAAAAATCCCATCCACCCAAAACAGATTGCCATATACTGGATGCAAGTTGATAATAACAACGTATAGAAAATCACCTACAGCAAATCCGATGAGACTGGCAAACTGACCTTGGAAGTCGTTTTCAAGGTGATCCCAAATATATCTTGAACTATTCAAGATACGGGCATAAAGTAAAGTTGAAAATTGTTTGGGATTATCACACAAGTCCAACAAAGGAAAACTGAAGTCGCGCTGTAAGCACGGAAGATATGGGCTAATAACTGGGACACTGCAAGGGAACCAACTAAGGCGCAGCAGCGATAGCCGATAAGCCTAGAAAAGTGTCCAAACAGTTATTTCAGAGCCTTAATTAGGTTTGAAGGTGTTTTGAAGCAAAGATTATACAGAAAACAATCCACACAGCAAGCATGGAACGAACTGAAGCTCAAACGGATATCCAGAAGGTGCACCATAAACAGAACACCAATCCATAGGCCAGAAAGTATAAGCACATTCTTCACTAAGGAATAAAAGTTTTGAAAGTTTCCTTTATTATGTTTATATATTGTGGTCTGCACGTAGTGGTGCACTAACGACAGCTGCTCGTGACCTGCTCTAACTAGAGATAAAAAATATAGTTAGCATTCTAGCAGTAATGAAGCACAATGGGAATTCCATTAATAACCATAGGTGATTTCCTATACAAGTACGTTGTTATTACCAACTCGTATCCAATATATAGCCATCTATTTTGGGTGGACAGGACTGCTGAGACATATTGTATAGCTTGGACTTTGGCGTACAAAAACCAATACTACAGACATCCATTTAAGAACATAAAACAAAGGAATTAAGAAATAAAACAAACTTTTGGTTAGTGGTTTTTCTGTGCCCCATTAGAAGCCACATGAATTTACCGAAGCAATTTGAATTTAGTGCTTGAATTGAAAGGCAACTGCAAAGTCATACTTTAAGTCCCTTTAAGCGTATAATTTTGTGATATACTTTAAAAGGCAAGGTTAGGGACCATGACACTAACCTAAGACACTACGAGTTTTATGGCACTACACTAGTGTACAAATCATAATTGGCTTCAGTTCACTCATTTGTTCTAATTTCCTTGAGTATTAAAATCTAAAGTGCATCGAGTTGTAGGAACTACAAACTACTAATCTGTAAGGCTGTACTGAACCGAACATGGCCGAACAGAGGGTGTTCGGTTCGGTCTTTCAAATGCAAAATACCAAACCGAACATGTTTTCACTTCTAATGGACGGATTTTGATGTTTGAATACACCATTTCGAAGGTTTTTTCGCCAGCTTTCTGTTGGTCCAAACCACAAGTTCCTAGCTATAACGGTTCAGAAATTATAAGGGAAAATGTAAAATTGGAAAATGTAAAATTAGTGGAGATTTCTTTATGTTTAAACAGAGTTTCAACATCTATGGACTTGCAAGTCCATGTGAAAATACCTACATTTGTTAAGAAACTTGTGCTTTGATGAATCTTTGTGAGCAGAGTTCTTTTACATTTTAGTTTAAGAAAGATTGGTTTGGTACCTTTTTGTTCGGTTCGGAAGTGTTCGGTGTTCGGCGTAAGGTTTAAGGTTCAAGGTATTTAAGGTTTGTTCGGTTTGGCTGAAAAATTGTCGTTCGGTACAGCCGTACTAATCTGTATTCTTTACTTTAGTACATTAGAATGGTTTGAACCACAGCAAGTCAATCAGAAATAAAGTCTTTCGACATGGAATACAGCGAATTATTTAAGTTTGGTTACGTATGTTACACCCATTGTAACGTTTTAACCAAAGAATAAACCGCATCCGCTAGCTGAAACTGCATTCGTTTCGCCCTTGTCAGAATAAACTTTGATTCACTAGTATGACATTAAGGCCCTGCAGCTACCTCCTTTTATTTACCCTGCAGCTACCTCCTTACCATGCAAGCAGCAAAGCTTGACAATCTCGCAACAGTCAATTTATCCAATCCACTTATATCGGTGGCTGACATGACTTCAGGGTACGAGTACAGCAATTCGCCACTACTCAAGACCTAGTTTCGAAGAGTACTGTCACAAATATGCTTGCCACAGGATTTAGGTAAGATTATTGTGTTCCTACACGGCATTCATATTGAAAATCAAACTGCTCCCACCTACAGAGATCTCAGACTGTTGCACCCTTGTTTGGGCTAGTCAACAGGGAATACTCAGCAGATGAGTGCATAGGCACTTTGGTGGGGATAATTTAACAAGCACGGCTTTCATACATAAAGGTTAACATCGTTCGTAACCTTACTGTGAAAGTTCTCGTCACTATTAGAGTCATAATTACTGGAATTATGTAGAAAATGTCCGCTCATTTTCACAAATTTGAAGCAGACGACGACGACAACGATGTAGGAACACACGGAGGCCAAAAACTTTCGTCGGAGTGCCTGAGGATGGTAGCAGCCAGCCACCGAAAATTGGCTGGACATTGAAGGGTGTCCTCGTTGTGAAAATGAGCGGACATTTTCTACATAATTCCAGTAATTATGACTCTAATAGTGACATAAAGGTTGTAGGTTAATTAGGAAGCGTCAAAAAACATATGTTAAAACTTAAAATGTAAGAATTTGAAGACACCTGTTCTGGTCGGTTTGGTTGATACTGCTTATTAGCTAGTGACAACAAAACTTAAAAGCAATAGACTACGAAAAAAAACAATAGTCGGTTCTCAGGCCCTGCCTGGTAACGTTTATTTCAGCCAAATAAAAAAAGTGACCCGCAAAAGGTTACTTAAATAGAAATTTCTGAGAGAGATGAGCTTTCTTGCAATTACATTATCCAGCAAGCATCAGGTTTAGTTGTAGTCTGAAATAGTTTATAAATATACAACCACAATCTGAACAGAAAGAACCAACTTACAGTACCAGGTTACCCAAGTTTCAAACAGAAATAAAAAATAAAAATAAAAGCCCGGTCACTAGGTGACTTTTTGGGCTAAAAAACACCCCCGAGAACCAAAACATTCTTTTTTCCATGGCCATACCAATGACGGCCATCCACTGTAAATAAAACATGCACGCAATTGTAACGTTCAAATATTTTGAAATCCTGTGCATATTATATTAAAATTACTAGCACAAATTTGGCATATTTTTGAATTAGTCTTTATATAAATTTTTTTTATTAGCTTAACTTTATAAGAAAAAAAAATCGGTTAACCAATTGAGCTAAGAAACAGCTTGTATAACAAAAATATCAGTATTCAGCCAAAAAAAGAAGAAACTTATCAATGATGCTAATGAAAATAACAGTAGATATTAGGCACTATTATATAACAAGATGTAACAATGTTATTATGTAACCAAGATTAACTTTCATACCAAGCTACAGTACTATATACTTCAACCTCTTTTACTAGAAATGGAACATTACAACAGGTTTGTTATGTGTTACAAATGCATTGTTAATAATTAATGCTTACCACAGTATTCTTGAGTTATGTTTACCACAGCATTGTTAGATAATCCTATGTGACCCACAGTGTTAGTTTTATTTATGTACTCATTGTTTAGACCACATCAATGACACTTCTTGCAGCATTGGAAGGAGTGCATAAGCTTTTTGTTAAACTTGTCTTAATTTACCACAATTTTTACCTAAACAATGAGTCAGTATGCCATAGCTAGACCTGAATTCCATTGTTAAGGCCTTAAACTCTTTCACCTTACAATGGTAACACAATTACAAAAAAAAAGTAACTTCACCAAATGTGACAATTTGTCAGAACCAGAAACAAATGTACCTTCTCATCAAGCTGGTCCCGCAAAGTGCCTAGTTTTTCTTCCAATGCCAGTGTTTCTGACTGGTGGCGTTGCTGCATGCTTGCTACTACCATTTCGTGCTGAGCACGAGCTCGACCTAGAGTTTCAGAACGTTCCAAGTCTTCTACTTGTTGGTTTAAACTCTCAATTGTCGATTCGGCTACTTGTAACTTGTTAATTAACTGAAATAAAAATCAACAAACGACAACTGCAATGACCAATTCACAAAAACCCATTAGTTTTTATCACTAGGCTATAGATAGTAAAGTACCTCCTCTTTGTTTTTTTCCAAGGACTGTGTACGAGTTTCTAAGGCAGCAACACTGCCCTGCAACTGTGCACAGGTTTGGCTGGATCCTTCCAACGTATGCCGACATTCCTTCAACGCCAGTGTTAGGCCTTCATTGTCAACTGCATAACATTAACATCAGTGCATATTAATATTATACTGGGGAAAAATACTATAGTCTGTATTTCACCTTTACTCATTTACTCTTTTCCCAGTTGGCAAATTCCAAAAGTTTCGGTGCACATGCTTCATAAGGAAAGAAAATTAGAATCACCATTACGCTTTGTTCACTTCCTCGTTTCTGCCGAGACTCGTCACTTCAATGTTATATTATTATATAGCAAGTATTATCATGCTACACATAGTCCAGTCAACTTAACAGCACTAAGACGGTTTACTGGAGAAAAATAAGATAAGAGTTTAAAAGGAACTTTATATTTGCTGTAGGGATCGACAGAATCTACTTCTACTAAACCCGGGTAGGATCCCGATAATTTACAAGATTAGCCGAATCGGATCCAGTTCCTAACTGGATCCAAAAGAAAACTTTCATTTCTGCCCTTCTAAATTTTTTCTCTACCTGAAAGATTTACTAACTGTTAAGGCTTGGCCGATACCGATATTGGCATCGGTATCGGCACTGATACTAGCGGTATCGGTGTCGGATTGGTTATCGGCTATCTGTTTTGGTCAAATATCGGTTTTTGTGATATTTTCGCCAGAAATTGTGCGTTTTTGATGTTTCAATACACCATTTTAACCGTTTTTTCGAAAGCTTTCCAATGGTGCTAATTTCAGAGTGATAGCTTCAGTCGTACTCAAATTATTTAACAAAAACCAAAAACAGGTTCCAAAAAATGCACTTTATTGCAAGATGCTTGCTGATAGAGCTTCGAGATGCGGAATTTTCATCAAATTTTATTTCTGAATATGGAAGAAAGTTTTAACCAATAATAAACCGATAAACCTTCCCCCTCCTGATTTTGCATTTATTGCCATTTCATACAGCATAGAGAAAGAAATGTTTTTGTTTCCCAAATCGTTTTTTTTTTTTCATGAAATTAGTTGTATAGGCCTCGGACTGTAAACCGTCAGACTGTACGGTATTTTAAGCATTTTCTATTTTAATTAGTTATTGAGTTACTTCGAAACAAAATCGGTTTTTATTTATGCAATGCACAGGTGGTTACCAGTTTTGTCGAATTTCGTTTTGCCGATTCCCGTTTTGTCAATACTTGGCTTAACAGCAGCACTCAAAAATGGCAAAAACCTCACCGCCATGGGTTATCTTGTTAAGTACACGAAACAAGTGCCCTCATCCAGTGCAACCACCAAAATAATATAAGTGTTAGAAAAGGGGAACCAACAAACAAAGGCGCTAATGACCAAGCTGTCGACGCGCCATTAAACCTCAATTCGCCCCCCCCCCCCACAAACAAATAATGTCTTATTACGTCAGTTTTTAATACAATGGACATTAAAGTAACGCCAAACTTTCAAACAGTCTCCTAAACAGAAATAAGACGGCTCTTTCGTAATGCTTAGAATGCAGCTTGGAATTAACGAGAATCATATACACACATAGCTGTACATCTGTCATATAATCCATCATTTCTTCTTTTTTTTTAATATTCAGTTTTCGGCAGTCAAGTCGTCTCCTTTTAATCACCCTACGGATAATACACAACGATCTGGTTTTTTTTTTTACCGTTTTTCAATATTGCTGTTAAAGTGGCAGTATCACCGATTGAAAACCGTACGAAAATACTATGGCGCCATCTAGCGACAGTAATATTGTTAATCTTTACAGCTTGCTTCCAGGTGCACGAAGACGTACCAAATTTTCATTCAATAATAGAGGAGTTCGTGGCATGTTTATTTCGTTAAAAGAAATGATGGAGTGTATCCTTCGCTTGATGCAAGCAAGTGCTAGATAGTATGAGACAGCGCTAAATATTGCCAGATTCTGCCTGCTTTAATCAGTGATAGTGCCACTTTAAGCCAGTATCTCTACCGGTTTCAAAAGTAAAACTGTAAAGAACATCTGAAACATTTTGTTGTGGTGGTTGCAATGGTTGAGGTCAGGGGTACGGTTTCACGTGGACCTAACACTTAACAACTGGGTATTAGTTTTTTTTACTGTTATTCAGTGATGATCTTAGTTTCCCTACCAGGTTCAAAAGTTAAAAATATAAAGAACATCTGAAACATTTTATTTTGGTGGTTGCAATGGATGAGGACAGCGGTAAGGTTTTACCTGAACTAAACACTTCAAGAATATTATATTGCGGTATCAGAAACTTTACAGGGGAACGTATTTGTGTTCCTTTGGTGTTTTTACTTTGGTTCTGTTAAACCTTACCTGACGATTTTTGGTTTTTTGTAAGTGACTGTCTTTAATATGAACTTCAACCAAAGTAATATTGCCGAATAACGGTATTTTTGAATTCTTGATACCTTTAATATTTTGAATACTGTTTCCTCCTTCTAAGCGACTAACAGGTCCTCGTTCGGCTTGTCACAATTATTTTAAAATTATTTTAAAATTTAATGGCAAATTTTACAATAAAAAGGGACGAAAATTAGCTTTGGAATCCCTTTATATAAATCTAACAAGGCCCGATTGCGTGTGTCCTATTACATTGTTGCAGCCACAATGATTTTATTGTTGCTTTACTTCTCTGCAAATGTATGGCCGTACAGCCCATTCCAACAATGGTATTTTAAGTTTCATGCTGTAACCCTAAAAAGGGACGTTAGAAGTTGTGCCGACTGTACATCCCTACTTAAAATACGATATAAATTTGAACAAAAGTTAACAAATCTTGCATCGTAATCGGTTTTTTTTATGTCACACCCCCCCCCCCTCCCCCCGT
>JAHWFP010126523.1:21529-40179 GCA_023313725.1 Lithobius niger
GTTACTGATGCTTTCTATGCCCATGATTGGTACAGGCTGGAAGAATTCAAGAAAGTGGAACTGATACAGCCTTACCAAGTACCGCAGGCAACAGACCATCATGCCACCGTCTGCAAAATCAAATGTCGCAAAATATTTACTTGTTTTTATGGACTAACTTTTTAGTGTTTTAACTTGCCGATTTGGCTTTTCCGCCAATGGAAAGGTCTTGTCGAGACAATTAAAATGGTATGTATTGGAACGTCAAACCAAGTAGAAATTCAGGAAACGGCACAAGTTTGATCAAAACTTGTCCACGGCAACCTTCCAATCAAACCTGTCATCGTGCATCAAGCTGCGGGCAAAATACATGCTGTTGTACTTGCCACAAGTCAAACTCGTTTGCATACCTTTCATTCGCGATAACTGGTGTTTCAAAACTTTCTGATCTTTAGAGAATTCCTCTTTGACTTGTTCTAGTTCAGCTTGAAGCTTTTCCATTTCTCTGCCGCGAGCTCGATACAAAATTTGCAATTGAGCAATTTCAGCCGAACCTCCATCCATTCCTGAAAAAATAAGCAAAGGGTTTTTTTTTTTAGTCTAGCTTGACTACAAAATTGTAGCTGAAAACGATGGCTTGGTCAAGTAGCCCAACAAAACAGAAATAAATTAAAATACTGACAAGCAAGCATTACCAAACAATTCAAAATACTGAACATTCTTGATTTTTCACTATGAACGGTAAAATGTAGCAACTTTGAGTTAAGGTAACTGGCGAAAAAAATCTAGCAATTTTGGCAACATTTTTGAAAAACAGTCGTGCTGAATGACAAACAAAAAAGTTTGTAGGAAAGTTTATAGTTTCGACAAGCCTTGCTTGAAAGCAATTTTTTTTTATCAGCGAGAACTTACCAGCATTCATGTATTGGTTTTGAAGATCAAGAGTTTCAACCCTTTCTTCGTTGCCATTGGCCCAATCTTGATTTTCTTGTCCCAAGCCATCTCCTGTATACTGAACTTGATACTGCGAGTACTGAAACTCATCCAACGGCTTGTAAAATTGTGTTCCATTGTCACCATCATGGTTACCGTTAACTTGCCTATCTTCGGGGTTAGAGGGAGAGGACTGGCAGCCATAACTGCTCATTGAGATGCGTGAATCACTTGAAGGAGTCAGCACGTCACTTCCAACGGCACCGTAACATCCGTTTCCTTGGGCATCCCAGTTTTGCCCATTCACATAATGATCATTACCAACACTGTGAACACCGTAACCGGCAACATTGTCGACACTTTCTGTCATAGAAGTTAACGAGTTCTGACCCGATACAATACCATTTTGTGCTGTAAGCTTTTCCAAATCTTTAGTTGTGGCATGGTTTTCCACAAAAGATTTTTGACCCTGCAATGAAATAACATTAAAAGGTTTTAGGTCACCATGATACTGTACGTTATTCAATACTGGCTCTGCAGAGACTGGAGGATATTAACCCAATGCTGCCCAAGCCCATGAGGAGAGAAAAACCCCACTGCTGCCTGAGCAACTAGAGTATGCCTGTTAAATACACTAACACTTTTTTCACTTCAAATTTTCATAAAATGACACTAACTCTTAGCATCTGAGCATCTCTACATTTTATACACCACAAGAAACAGCACAAAACATACAAATACCAAGTCAAAGTTAATTATGCCAATCTACAAAGGCTACAGTTTCCAAAAATTAGTGGAGTATTTGTGAAGTCACAACTGCTGTATTTGCTGGCTCCATCAATGATGTAATTAAATGAGTCCTGGACGCAATCTCGAAAACCAAATTCTCAAAGCCAAAATCTTAAACTCACTTCCTCGAAAGCCACAATCTTGAAGATCCTAAATCTTGAACCTAGAAATGTTTTTTTTAATTCAAAAACAAACAAAAAATTTCTAATTGAATAAACTTCAATTGATAGGGGAATCTAAATTACTGAGTAGATTTTTACAAATACTCGCTCAATTGAAACTACGAGATAGCCCGAAAACATTTTAAAGATTTCGAAAGTTTCTAATATAGTAACACTCGAAAAACCTTGAAAACTTATACCTAAAACTAGGACTGTGCGAAAATCGAAAGTTTCGATTCGATTTCGATTTTATTATGCTGTCGAAATCGAATCGAATCCGTCAAAATCAAAATCGATTAACGAGATTCCCACCGATTAACGAGATTCCCACCGAGTAACGAGATGAATTATTTTCGATTTTATGAAAAATTTTAAGTAAACACACTGAATAAAGTTTTAAAAAATTTGAATCAAGTAAAGCATTAACTTTAGTAAAAAATGTGTAATGACTTCATTTTATATGGCAACTGTGCATGGTACCATATTAATCATTGCTAAAATAGTGTAGTCATTGCCTTACAACATGCCAGTGTAAGTTTAGCAATCAACTAAGAGGAATAATTTGCCAAACTTGCACAATATATGAAGTTAATTTTACTAAATAAAATCTATGGATGGTGCTACTCAAAAGGGGAGTGGGGGAAGGTGGAAGCTTGCTTTCTAACTTTGTGTTAAAACCAAATGTAGTTTTGCGCATTAAATGAAGACATAATTCAAAGTTCAAAGTATTGGAGTAACATTAGTTTACAGGAGTGTAATTACTTAAAATTAATATCTTTTTCAAAGGCTAGCCCTTTTTGATAAAAATTGGAAAAAAATAGTTTAAAATCGAAAAAGAAAAAAATGAATTTCGAAATCGAATCGAACCCAAAATATTAAAACCGCACACCCCTACCTAAAACTAACGCTATTTTGTGGAAAATTGCTAATAAATAAATAAATTACTAAACTAATCATGTATAAGTTGGTTGCTATCAATACCCAGATTACGTGTCTTGAATTAAAAATAATCAGAATAATAGTTTTGAAAAAATAACGATATGGCATAGTTTTTTTTAGGCAGCCAAAAACAGTACAAACATATGTGGCAGTCACCATTTCTTAGTAGACTAATCCTGTAGTTAGTGCACTAGGAAGGGGGCATCCACAAAAATAAACACATGGTTCCCTTCTCGCAGTTGTGTAGGGTGGAATGATGTTAGGATGGCAGAGTTTGTCTATAGCGACAAGGTAATAATGAGCCTGTGCTGAAAGGTTCGTAAACAACACTCTAAAGGAGATGGCACCATATATTCAGTAGCACTGAGATTTAGCCTGGATGTCAAGGTCGATGCATGCTACTCTAATTTGTGGAATTTTTACAAATTCTCTACAGACGGAACAAAGCCTCACAGAACTCAACCTTATGCAACGTACAGTGGCATGCAGAAAGAAGAAAAAAGTGCGTGTCCACTGTCCATTAGCACATCGCATAAAAAAATTATTTTCGAGCATGCTGCGAGTGACTTGCACGACTACCTGAGAGAAATTGCTCGAAACATTGACTATTCGTGAATCATTAGGAGTTTTATATATCAAACAGTGCAATTTTAAATTTTTTCGAGATGGTGATTTTCGAGAATTCGGCTTCAAGATTTTGTCTATCGAGATCGCGTCTTTCGAGATTTTGGGCGGATCCCAATTAAATATATATAATGCTGTAATTAATTACATATTTCGAGCCATTTGGCTTTCCGTCCTGTTTATAAATGATGTAATTGTTTACTAGTAATAACTACGTTAATTGGACAAAATACACCAGCTCCGTTCTGCTTTGCAAAGTACAGTAATTTTTTTTATATTAGGGGTGTACGAGTAAAATAATTTTAATTCAAGTCGAGCCGAGCCTGCAACAGAAGAATAGAGTATCGGGCTGAGTTCGAGTATTTGATGAACATACTTATTTTGCAAGTGTTTTTTTTTTATTTGTTAGTGCAATAACTAAGGCTGCACTGACACCAACTTTGCCGATTCGATACCGAACTGGTTTTAAACTTTTGCCGATACTGGTAGCCAATATTGTATCTCCAATTTTTCATTAATGGTGTAGTTTCCTGAAAAACTCCTATAGGCTAATTAATAAATTAACAAATTTTTAAATAGTAACACATAGTCAAAACAGCTAAGAAAATACTATTCGAGATCGAAGTAATTCAAGTAAGCCTAACGGTTTATTTTGTGAAAATACTCAGTGACTGCCCGAGCATGTCATAATCTCAACAGTTCCAAAGTTATCGACATTTCTGCGAAAGTTGCCAATACCGCAAATACCAGCAACTGATCAGATCCAGTAACAGTATCGGCAAGTGAGACAGGGTATCGGTGCCCTTAGTAATAACTAAGAAGCTGCTTAACGGACTGTGCGAGTGAATGTGTTCAACTGGTCTTCCAAAATGGTTTGAGCTAGTGGCTTTTAATCTACACCAGCGGAAAGCTCTCGTCGAGACGATGGATTTGGATTTGAATGTCAAAATCAGTCAAAAATTGGTGAAGTTATTGCATGCTCACTGGATTCGAGTTTCAGATTATAGATGTATGGATGCAAGCGACAAACTGAGTTAAGAGTATACATTGCATACTCAGATCGGCTCGAATTTATTTAGTATCGCACATCCCTAGTTTCTAACAAATTGCGTTTGGCGGCTCAATGTAGAGAAGCAAGCGACTCACTATTTAAATTCAGCGCTAGCTTACTTGTTTATACTCTAGTGTCTTCTAAAATTGTACTGTGAGCAGCACTCTAGTACCATGTACAGTATTTCCTTTCTTCACTTATCTGTTTTGAAAAACTCATGGCGTTTCTCTAAGATTTCAATTGTTGTAAGTGTTAACATTTGCATCTAACAAACTCGAAATTTACTTTTGAATAGCAACCAGCTTCTTTCTTTGCACATTTTGTGTGTCTGGAGCTGTATGGCTATGCAAAGTTTAAAAAATTGGTGTATAGGCACGCGAGTGTGCCGTAAATTATTGCGGTTAAAAGTTTTTATTGAATCTTGCTCCAACCGCAAAAATTATATCTTGCCAGATTTTGACCCCTTTTACATTCCAGTATAACAATTTGACTGGCTAAAACAAAATTTTCAATGGGGCAAATTTCAAAACCATCTCAAACCATTAAAAAGTTTTGTTTTGAAAAAACTAAAAAAATATTGAACACTAGAGGATATAAGTAACATACTTGCAAAATATTAACCATTTTTAAGCTGAAAGCACCCTCTTCAAGCTTTTAGTTTTATATGTCAACTAATGTAGTCAGTTACACAAGATGAACAATAAAATAAAATGCCTGGTTGTCTGTTGCCTAAGTTTGCAACCTCACCCGTGAACTATTTTTTTGTGTGGCCTAATGATCCCAGTGTTATAATGTTCCACAGCTTTCTGCTACGCAGTTTTGTAACCTAAACATTTTTCTGCTGGGTTAATTTTTCCGGTGTTGGAATTTTTCAAGGAAACAAGCCATTTGAAGCAACAATTTTTTAATTTTTTTTTTGAAGCATACCAAAGCATTAAATTCATTAAAAAACATTTCTATAACTTTTACCGACATTGCTTTATCCACAGTAACATTTTTTTTAATGCTTGTAAAAATAAGCACCGTACATGGCAACTAAAACTGATTTAAACAAATTTAAAATGGTGTATTTGAACGTCAAAATCGGTCAATATCTACCGAAATTTCGTTGTTTCCGCACATATCGAAAAAAAGGCGGCTTACGGTAAAAAAACTTGACAAGAGATTATTTTCTGCAACCGCCCGGAATTTTCTGCGACATACGTCGCACGTTGCAGCACTTTCTCACACCACCACTTCCTGCTGATTTGTTTGTGCCAAAGTAGAGGCAGTTAGTAGATAAGATGTTTTTTTTTGGGAAAGCAAGCACTGTTGTGCCTGGCACAAGCAATATAATAAACTTAATTTTGGCGATCAGTAGGTTTGGCCCGAGTTATAATGATACCGGCTGGAATGAGACGACTACCGTTACACAGCATAGTTGTGTCAGTGTGTGCGTGTGTGTTCAACAATGGCACTAGTCTCAGATGAACATACTAGCTGCTGATTATTTCATGCACCAGTATCACGCACCACACTAAATTTAGTGCATAATATATAATACAGTGCAAGACGACAAAATTAATTTTACCCTGAATTGAAAAATAATCATTTTGTTGGAAGGCCAACATTTTACTTTCTGGTGAAGTTGCTCAAATTTCATCAAAAGCTGCAGAGTTATACTAGAGTTACACAAAACACTTATTCTTCGTTTGCACAGTTTAAAGCAATTTCAAAACAGAAAGCGCTACCTTCTGCAAATTTTCGACAGACAGCTACAGTATCTCGAGATGGAGGAGGTCAGATTAATGTCTTCATCAGGCAACAACTGAAAATTCATGACACTATGTAATGTTCGATTATTTGCTTTTTGAATCAGCGGGAGAGCGTGTAGTAGTCTCCAGCCTCCACCCATTTGTAAGGCCGGTTCGAACATGAAATAATGTGGTTTTTTTTCTGTTGTTGCCTGATGAAGACTTGTCTGAGCCCCTACATCTCCAGAAAACTGTCAAAATTCTATATATCTTTTTGTTTTTGAAATTGTGCGTGAACTGTGCGAACAAAGATGATTCCAAATTTTCAAAGTAAACGATACGATATTTTTAAAAGACTTAATGTTTAATGGTGTGAGTTATCTGAGGTGGGGTGTATGTGTGAAATTACGAAACCATTTATCTAAAAAGGCTGAAAAATTACACCATTTTAATTCTTTCACATCATAAGACGGATAAGTCCTATATGAAAATATGAACCTAGGTCTGTCACGGCATTCAATCCAGAGTCCAACTGGCTGGTAGTCAATCACTCACCTGTGCTTGCTTATATCCATGGGTAAGGCTATACCCAACAAATTTTGCAAGATTTTGAGCTGATCAACAAATATCGGTTCAGCAAACAAAAACCTACAGATCTAGATTTTTGCCAGGCCCTTAACAATAAATCAATTCTATTTTACCAGATATTTTGTTTCAATTTAGGCTAGGCCTACAAGTTTTACATTGTGTATGCTAAGGTTAATAACTGGGTTAAATAAATTAACTGGTTAACTGATTAAACTGGTTAACTGGTTAACTGGATAACTGGTTAAATAAATTAATATTAATTAATAATAATACTTGGGTAAAAAAAATTTTATTCCAATGTTTGCATTAGCCTACAAATTTGTTAGCCTGCAAGTTTATGTAAGCCAGAAAAAAAAATGTTAAAAATCGGTAGTGATCGATACGGTTACATCGGATTGGTAAACCAATCAATTTTTGGCTGATCGGATCGGAATCTGTTCGGCAGAAAAAATGCTGATCAGCACAGCCTTATCCACGGGTAACCTTCACAACATTCACAGTGAGTGTTGTCTGATGATACGTAGGTGTTAACAAGAGTATTCTTGTAAGCGTAACAAGAAATATACAATATCTGTTCCAGAGTTGTTGTTATTATTTATTGCATTCCGTACAACGAGATACACGTAAAGGAGGAGAGAAAAAAAAGAAAAATAGTTATCAACTGTACTATACAAAAATTATGTATAAAAAGAGAGAACAAAATAAACAATGGGACGAAACAAAGAAGCCACCTTAATATCACAGAAGAGTGTTCAACTCCTCGGCCTGCTGCAGCACTGCCACTCCCTGCACATGGAAGGAGTTATCGATATTTCGGCGTAAGTAGCCGATAACGATCCAAACCAGTACCAGTATCGCCGATACTCATAAATCCAACATTTTCTGTTGCAAATTCCAGTAATGTCTACAAATTATACTCAGTACAGTATTCCACTTTTTTTTTATTATAAAAATTATTATTCTGACGCAGATATCATCCGAGATGTCTCCTTTCGCACATATAACAACTTAAATTGTCGCAGACCTGCAAAAAACCTCTCATACATGTAAGTGACTATTGGTTATGCAGGTACCAAATTCCAGCCTTTTAATAGATGAATCAGTAAAAATATTAAAGTGCGTACATTTTTAGGCTTCTATATGTTTTGATTTTTATGGTTTCTACGACAAACTAAGGAAAAGTTTATAAATTTTTGCAATTCTGCTTACGTGGTCATTATCTTCCGATTTTCTACGTGGCTCACTCGAACCATCTGTCTTCTTATGAACCCAATTGTTATCTTGCAACCAGTGCTTTAACCTACAACCAAGGAGGCATCTTAAATAAAAAAAGAAAATCACAAGGTAAAGGGTAAACGAAGCAAGCAGTCTGCATTAAAGACTGTCCTTGTGAGGATACACAATATACAGTATATTGTGTATATATTGTGTATATATTGTGTATATATACAGTATATTGTGTATCCTCACAAGGACAGTCTTTAATGCAGACTGCTTGCTTCGAGGCATCTTAGTTTTATTGCAATTTTTCTCTTTCATGAAAATGATATTACTTCAACTTTAAGGGACCTAGGCGTACTTACATTTGACTGGACGATTTGCGGTCATGAAAAGAAACATCTCGACTTTTATTACCAGTACCAGAAAACGTCGATGAGTTGAACTCATCATCTTCCAGCAGATCGTCAAATGCATTGGTCAGTAAGTCCTGAAGCTGAAAATTGCATACAACAAAAATGGCAATCAGAACTGCTGAACGTTTACACACTGAACAAATGAATACTAACAACACTAGGCCTATGTAAATAAAAAAAAAATCCGAATTTAACATCCGGTTTGGTTTGTGGCTTGATCGTTTTGACGAATCAAGCTTATCAAAGCAACTTTGAATTACTTGAAGCTAGTTTCAAGTGTGACTGAATAAAATTTATGGGTTTCCAGGAAAGGTATTCATTAAAAAAAGGTTATTCCTGAAAAATTCAACAGTACCGACTGGAAAATTACGGCCGAGTGGGTGAAGCAGGTCAGTTGCGTGATGGAGATTTTAAATCGCGTTCTCCTGAGGAGTGCTTAGGGCCAATCTTAAAATTCCATCACCAGAACATATTTTGAATTACTAGGATAGTCTTTTCTTTAAGGGGGAGGGGGGGTAGAGCTTAGAAACCCTTTCCGGTTTGACTTGAAATAAAGTGCAAGTCACCTTTTAAGGATTTGTTATATAAAGTTCCAATTTTGATGCTTTCTTTCATGCTAGTATACTTCCATTAAGACATTAATTCAGATTGAGAACAAGTATCAAAAGGCGAGGGTTTGCGGCATTATCTCCAAAAGAGCGAAAGAAGTAGGCTTCATGGCCAAGTATTGGAGCAGGAGGGTCTTTATCCAGTTCAAGTGGCTCGCCTTTGCCGAGGAGGAGGCCACTGTTGCGGAGGAGAGTGGTGAGAAGAGTTGCTGACTGGCCAAGTTTAGCACGGCTCTTAAGGTTCCTGTCACGGATCCCAGCCAAAACCAGTGATGAGACCTTTGTTTTTTGTTGGTTGAGAGTCCACAGGTGCTGGCTTGTAGAGGAAACAATCGTGAACCACGTCTTCGTCTGCCTTCAAAGTGGCAAGGGTCGAATTTCCAAATTTTGATCCGGGTGCAAATTTGCACCCCAAATCTGTTACTGGTGTGCAAAAAAAGTCTTTGGAGTGCAAAAACAAAATGTAAACCAACACTGTGGTATCCTATTTTATAGCTATTGAATATTCTAACATTCAGCATCTCAATAATATATACTGTTTTCTTGCACTTTGCTGAAAACTGACTTAATTTTACTATGCAACTGAAAAACTTATACACATAGTTTAATCAAAAGTAGTAAAAAATGGAGTTTTACTTCTTTGAAAGGAATGGTGCCACAGGAAGTCTAATTCCAAGCTGTTTAAAATGCCGCAAACCGCAAGTCTGTAGCATGTGCGGTTCAAAAGTTATGGAAAATTCAACTTTTGCGTGCAATTTTGCACTCCACTAGTTGCTTCTGGAGTGCAAAGTGCGATTTTGGAGTGCAATTTGCCCCTGTGCATAGGAATATTTCGACCCCTGAAGTGGGCGTGGTGAGCATCATTAGATAATGTTGAGGAGACGGAACGGCTTCATTGTCAGGGTCTTAGCGACGGGAGTTGTTTAAGAAAGATGCGGAATCTAAGTTGTTATCAATTGTGGAGGTGTCTGGAAAGGAGAAAGAGGTGGAGGGATGAGCGGACAACGAAAGGGTTGGTCAGCTGGTGGATTGGTTACATGACGACGACTTTTCTTCGAGGAGGAGAGGGACGTTGAACGTTTCCTTTTCCGAGAAGAATTGTCAGATGATGCTGTGACCCAGTCATGGGTTTAAGATTTGCTGTAGGATGATGTTGATGGTGCCGGTGATGATTGACGTTGGCGGTAGTGGAAATCTCGGATGAAAACGCTGATCTCGGCCGACGTGAGCATTTGAGATCCCGAAGGAGGTGGAATGGTTTCGTGGGAAAGTGAGGAATTAGACAAAAAAAATCGAGCAGAGAAATTAAGTGTTTTGAACCGCTTGAAGCTGAAGAGGGTTTTCGGTTCTTCTTTCATTTGTGGTGGTAAGAATGTGATGCGACAGCTTGTTCGTATTGGATGGAGGACGAGATCGTCAAGCTGAAATTCATTGGAGGAGGACCAGAAGCCTGACGTCTAAGAGGAGAGGGTGACTGGTTGACAACAACATTCGGGTCACCAGCAGGTGGGCTAGCCGGCGGGGATGAGTGTCTGGAAGATCTTCCTTCAGTCGGCTTAGACATAGTGGGAGGGTCAGCGGCCTTTCGGCGAAAGTGGGCGAGATGAGGTCCTTTAGGTGAAAGCCAACTCCAGACATTGATCTTCTTACGGTGAAAGTTTAAGGCTTCTTTCTGCGAAAGATTCGGGAGAGATGGTTCTTTCGGTGAAAGCTTCTGTCGGGCGAAAGCATCTTGCAGGAGAGAAAGTAGCGACGCGACCGTCTTGAACTTAGCTTGAAGAAAAGAGATGGTGGGCTGTCTCGCCCGAAAACCTTTATAGGAGGGCTGCCGATGACACATGTACAGTCGATGTTTTTTTTAGTCATAATTCGGAGCATTGTGAATATATTCACTGCTCATTTTCACAAGAAAGACAATATTTACGTCTAGAAAATTTTCAATGGCTGGCTGCCATCTTCTTCAGGCATTACAACAAAAGTTTTGTTTCTTGTGTATGTACTACATCGATGTAATGCCTGAGGAAGATGGCAGCCAGTCATTGAAAATTTGCTGGACGTAAATATTGTTTTCCTTGTGAAAATGAGCGGTGAATATATTCGTAATTCTCCAAATTATAACTCAAAATTGGATGAAAACTTTCACATTAACATGACGAACAGTATATTCAGTCGAAGTTACGCAGCTAGCCCGATCTGGAGAGAGAAGAGACCACAAGGGAAAGTAGCATTACAGGAACTGACTGCAAGAATTTACAGGTAGAGAATATTTCCGAAACGGCTAATTGAAATGGCTGTTAGCTGTAATCATATTTAGGGCAAGGTAGCCTAATGATTAGCACAACTACTCACATGCGGCCACCCATGGCATTTTTGGTAAGAGAAGGGCCCTGTGATGCCTCGTGCTCATTTTGATTGTGATATGTAAAAGCTCCTACTATTTTTCCAGTTGGAATTACTTAGAAAAATTGCCCCTCTCTCCTACAGGTGCCACGAGTGTTGAAAGCAGTAACATAATACCTTAAATCGTGGATTAAACGCCCATGGGATTATGCAGTTAATTTAGCAAAAATAGGGGGGTGGGCTTTAAATCAGGCATTATAAATTTTCTAACCTTTCTGGGCATTTATTGCAGAAAATTCGAAGCTTTTGAACGATCTCTGAAAGACCAATTTTTACATCTCTTTAATTGCTGTTAAGAAGGAAGAAGGCTTAGGTGAGAGATGCCTTGTGCAGGTGCTAGGAGCTAAAGTAAGTCCAGTATTACTACAGGGAGGGAGAAGGGGGCAAATAAACATACTAAGCAGTACTATCTTTTTTCACATCATATAAATTTTGGATAATTTTTCGTAGAAAAACGACAATTTGAGGGCTGGGCTTCAACTCCACTATTTCATGATTTTTGACTTAACAGCATTTTAAGGGGTGGGCTTTAGCTTCAACTGGGCTTTTAATACACGATTTACGGTAGCGGGAGACATCCACTTTGACTCCATTTTGGACAATTCAACACGGCATGAGACAGACACCTCAGGTGCCGTGAATCGTTGCAAATGGGCACCAAGAAAGCAAAGCGATTCCACTTATGAACGTTAAAGGCCTCTCCTACCCACGAGTTTCGCGTCTAATCAGCAGAGAGCATCCCAGTCAGTTGAGAAGGAAGTGGGGACTACACATGGTAAATTCGCCAGATTGACCTGTACAACACGGGTAGCTACGCAACCCACAAAGTTTGAATGCTAGCAACAAACAAGCTGATGGGAACAGAGACGTCAACAGAGATGTAAAAATGTAAATAGACTTAAAACTAACTTTAAAGCCTGCGGAATATAGTAGTTACCGTACTGGCCCGATTGTAAGGCAGCTTGAATAACAGACAGTTGCCGTTTTAGGCTCATAAATTCAACAAAAATAAACGAGCACGGTTACAAGCCAGACGACTTTCACCCAAGATTCTGCCAGTGCCTCTACATTACCAATATAGTTGGTAGGCTACCATAGCAGAGTTGAGACAATGCCGAGTTAAAATCATATTTTTCGTCATATAGGCTAGGTTTTTTTTTAATTGTGTAGGCTATTCACATTTTAAGCCCAACCACAAGTCCGTGAGACCTCTGTGAGCCGAGCTATTCATCACAATTTTTAAGGTTCCACTTTTGGTTATACTTTAGTTTAGTTTGAGCTACTGACTTCTAATTAGCAACAGTGGATAGCTCTCGAAAAAAAGGTTCAAATGGTGCTTTTAAACTTCAAAATCGGTGAACATTTGGCCAAGTTATGGATTTGGATGCGAACAGACGACTTAGATGCAGTTGTAATGGAACAAATTCGAAAAAAAAATGCCGCTTTTATTCGGGCCAGTACAGTAACTATTGAAAATTGGCTAGACAGTGCGAATGTCTTTTGTTGTTGAGTGCGAGTGTGTTTCTCGTGACTTTTATTTGTTTATAATGGAGTTTCACAGTACAAAAATTAACGAAGTTTTTGAAAAACTTCGTTAATTTTTGTCATGAAACTTTCTTTGGCTTTACCATCTTCATTTAGGATTAGGACTTAATTTTCAATAGCTTTTCCCAAGCCAATAGCTTGGGAAAGACTAGCTACAGACACGAGATAAGCAATTTATAATGCACGATGTAAATTATTGTTGTTCTGCAAATACCGACAACCAGCGACTACTTAAGAACAACACAATCACAAAAAGAAGTAACAAACCGGGCTGTCTTGAATTTTCAGTGGAAAAAGTCAGGTATGAATGTAAACAATACAAATGACAGTCCCCGTCCACCTTTATCAGAACCAAAAGCTTGCTTTCAAAAGAAAAAAGATCACATCGCTATGTGTTCTTTGAATTCACCGCTTCGTAGCTACAATGACCATTGATCTTTACAGAAGCTAGCTCAGCGCACCACTGTCGGTTAAGTCTGCAGGCAAGTTCAGGTCTTTACAGAAGCAGCTGCGACCTGAAATTCCCTGCAGCCTCAACTCACAGTGAAGCGCTGCAGCTAGCTTGTAAAGATCAGTGGTCATTATATCAACGAAGCGGTGAATTCAAAGAACACGCAACAATACGATCTTTTTTTCTTTTGAAAGCAAGCTTTTACTTTTGACGAAGGTGGACGGGGAGTGTCGTTTGTATTGTTTACATCCGTATGCGACTGTTTCTCCACCGAAAATTCAAGACAACCCCGTTTGTTCGTCTTTGTGGTGCAGTGGTTACTTCTTTTTCTGAACGAGTAATGACCCCCATCCAATCAGTCTGAGAGGAGTTGTTGGCAGAGACAGCATGGCAACGTTCATGCGAGGTGTTGCTTGGACACATTATAGACACCATTTGTAAGGAACTCTGTTTTCAGAATTGCTAAACAGATTGCACACAACCAATCTAACATATTTAGTGCTATTCTCTTCCTGATACAAAGAATTTTCGGTTATAAGGAAACGTTTTCACTGTCCCTTGAGGTTCTATGCAAACGTTATAAACTGTACCTAATGCCTAGAAGACCTATGAAGAAGTACACTTTAGTAAAATAAATGATCAGCTAAGAAGAAGGCCCTTGTAAGCATAAGGACTCTAAAGCACCACACACATGTTGTAAGCTACAAACGAGTATGGAAAATTCCAAAGACATCGCCGCTAGTACGTGCCTGGGTCTACTCCATGTCAATGGAATGAATCGACCATAACAGTGTGACTGAGTCACAAGCAAATTGGGCTAGGGATGTGCGAGTAGAAAAATTTAAATTCGAGTCGAGCCGAGCCGAATTTGCAACAGAAGAATCGAGTATCGAGCCGAGTTCGAGTATTTGATGAAAATATTTTGTTTGCAAATTTCTGTTCAATTTGGCAAGATAGTAAGAACAAAGATGACTGTGTGGGTCATGGTTTTCCAGTTTTAAGGACATCAACTTGAAAATGGTTTAATTATTGACTTTTAATCTGCACCACTGGAAAGCTCTCGTCGAGATGATCGATTTGGTATACTGGAATGTCAAAATCGGTCAAAAATTGACCAAGTTATCGCATTTTCTCCGGATTCGAGTTTTTCGTGTATGGACGCGAGCAGCGAGCCGAGTTCGAGTACAAGTTTCATACTCGGCTCGGCTCGAATTTTTCGAGTATCGCACATCCCTAAAACCGACTTATTACAACGTTGCTTACACTCGATGATTTCAGTTTACGATCATGTTACTGTCCCTAAATTTGCATGCTATGTAGTGATCCAAATTCCTTTTTTTCACAAATCTATTTATAAATGATACCAACAATTGCCATGCGTCGAATACACTCACTTCTTTTTCTTTGTTTTTTTCATCTTCGGCTGCTTCCTCCTCTTCCTCTTTCCCCTGAATCATCGATACAGCAGGAACATCAAAGTTCAAGCTGCTTCCCGGATTAAGCAAACTATAACCAGCATCCATCTTAAAATAAAAAGGATGAAGCCCTGGGAAAAAAAAATACTAATCAGACAATGACAAAGTCAAGTAATCCATTCTGTTTCCTTTTAGAAGCACTACACAGCTTAACCATTCTCACCACAAGAAAAAACAATGGAGGGGCAGGTGGGGACTGCCGTTCAAGAAAACCTGCCGTTCGGGGCATGCTTTGAACCAATATGAACTAGTACTTTGAACCAGTATGAGCTACGCATAGAGGCTCGATTTCTGCTAGCATTTCGAACAGCAGGAAAGAAACCACCCAAACACCTGTTCTCACACATCCCGTCCTTGGGTCAATTTTGTCTGATTTAGCTACAGCTACTAAAGATCGATCATTATTGACGACCCGGAGGGGAAAATGTAAATGCGACCATCAAAATTTTCGATGACCCCCCCCCCCCGGACCAAAAATAGTGTGGACCTCTCCCCCTCAAAATAACACCTTTTCGTATACCTATTAAGGCTGTCGCAGATGATTTCCTGTAGCCAAATTAAGTAGCCCTGCGCACCCGCAAGTTACTGGTTGTAAGAAACTGTGCCTTGTTTTCGACGAAAGGGTAAGGTTGAGTTAGAAATGTTCTATAAAACACAGATGTTTCTTACACCTATTTACATCGAATTTCATGTAATAAATATGATAAATGCACAATTTGCTTGTGTGACCAGACCTTTAACACAGTCGGCACCTGAAAAACAGAATAAGCCAAGGGAAAACGAGGCAAGGCTTTTCCACAAAGATTATTGGAAACACTACACTAGGTACTGATACTGACAACTCCAAAACCGTGTAATCATATCATGGGAGGGGGACTTTTTGAGTCCAAAATGATATTTTCCTCAAGCATCATCCCCACTCCGAGAAAGTCCAAGAAACCCCCCCCCCCCCTCCAACAATAAATATGACGGTCATAAAATCTATCCTTTTTTTCCAGATCATGCACATGCTATTTAAAAATAGTCCTTGCAAAAATGAACAAGTGACTAACCTGTGTATAAAGGAAAAGATAAAAGCATCAATCAGGCTTTGTTGCTATGGATCTATTGACATGTGTATGGTGGACTTGTATCCTATTGATACCACACAGATTTCACGTTTAGAAGTGGTACCACTACTTATGCATCGGGCAAAAAAAAAAGGTGGTAGTTAACAATGCAATGAATATTTGTTACATCTAGGGAGAAAGCCTGACACACAGCCTATCGTGCCTCGAAACTACACACGCAGTAGCGTGGTAGCAGGTGGTGTAAATGTAAAACGTTCCACGATGTCCCAGTAGGACCCTAATCAGTCTAAAAGCTAAGGCTGCAGCGATGCTGATAATGAATCGGATTGGTTGCGGACATTCGTGCCGTTATCAGCAACTTTTGCAGAAATAGCGATAACTCGGGAACTGTTTTGAGATTTGACATGCGGTTTGCGGCGTATCTTCCTAGCTATCTCTTAACTGTTGGTTACTACAATTATTAAAAAAATTTTTGATTTTAATAATTATTGGACTTTCACAAAAAATCTCCATTAATAAAAAGGGTTTTTGGATATAAGCATTGGTACCAGCATATTTTACAAAACTAAACTGGATCATAAAGTCTGTAGGCCTATTAGTCCAGCCTTACTAAAAGCATCCCCACAGGAAAATCAAAGTTTACCAGGATCAAATTATTCCGTTTGAATTCAAATAAAGAGCATCGCTCTAAGGTTCTAACTGTCCTGGTGAGGGTTAGGCCTATGGAATATTTTTTTCGTGTGTCGGCAGCTTTGATGGCCAAGTCTGGTCCATTTGTTTTCGGTGATAAGGTGACGTTTTTCAAGTCGGAAAGATGACCTTGCCAGTTTGTTGTGGATGCTGAAGTGAGGTTTCCCATCTTGGCTGCTGTAAGAGACGTCGCTGTCTAACCGTATGCGAGCCTTTTTTGACCCAAGAAGAAATGGTGCTACAAAATCTGTGTGAGGTGGGTGAAAGTGTCTACCATTTGGACATCAAAATGAATCGTTCATTAAATCATTCAGAAATCACCGTTAGAAGGATACGACAACAAGTGCATATGGTTGACGTGATTACCACCTTGCAGTAAGCTTAAATTTCAATCTTAAAAACTTTGACATATCTCTGAGAAAGCAAGTTTCTTAGCTTCATCGCTTTAGACACAGCGCGGTGCAGGAATTTTTTTAGGATTACTAGGCCCCATGCCCACAACCACATTTATACCAAAATTGCTCTGTTCTTCACCAATGAACGAAAGCAAATGTTTTCTGAATGTGAAACAAAGGTTTGTTGATCATGTGCTTGCATGTACATCCGCATTGTGAGCAATGCTCATTCTCATGGCCTGACACATCACTCACGACAGGGTTCTATGTCATCATCTAAACCAAGTTTCAGGATCAGAAGTTTCATTTTCCATGCAATTTTTCAGGTTGAGTGTTTCAATTTTAATGCTAAATTTATGGTTTTTTTTTTTTTTTACAGTAATTTATGTTGGCAACCAAAACAGTAGAAATCCCTTTAGGGCAGAAAGCTTCACATCTCACGAAAAACTTCGTTGAAGTTCGTACTGTGGAACATGACGAAATTCAGAAAAAGTCAATTCACACAAAAATAACGCACATTTCCACAAACTAGACACTTACTCCTATGTCCAGCAAATTTGTAACAACTGTTGTCATCATCAGGCTTTTAAGGTTGATTTACTCCCTGATCACACCTTGCTTCAACGTTCCATGTTTACAAGCACCATTTTCGAATTCGAAAACGGCGCTTGTAAACAACATTGGAGCAAGATGTGATCAGGGAGTAAATCAACCTTAAAACCCTGATGATGACAACAGTTAGTTGTTGAAAATTTGCTGGACATAAGAGTAAGTGTCTAGTTTGTGGAAATGTGCAGGATTTTTTTATGAAATGACTTTTTTGAAAGCTCAAGATATGTAGCGATATGTCGGCAGAGTGTAGACTAACAGTGTTTACAAGACGTAAAGTCCTGGCTTTTCCAGCTTGATATCAATAATTTGAAACATGAGAATAGTGTGGGTTCCTTTGCCACTCCCTCCCAATGTGGTGACACCTAACACCTGACAGAGCAAGTTTTGATTTTATTAGGGCCAAACTAAGCCTTTGCCCAAAAACGGCATGGAAAAGGTTGTTCAAGCTGATCATTTTAAGTTAATCTAGGGCAACGAGAAGCTGATCGGAGAGGAGTCGGCATTCTTCTTCTTAGAATTCCATACTTTTCAACGCCTGGAAAAAAGCATTAATAATACCAGACTTTTCCAGCTTGCATACTATGCTCAGAGAGAAAAAATTATATTGACGAATTAGGCTATTTCATATTAAAAAACACGCAGTGTCTCTAGTCCCGGTTGGGCTTTAACTTTAAAGATCGGCATTTTACGTTGAGGTATCATGTTTATAGATAAAAATGTCAACTCACTCAACTGTTTTTGATGAACGTCGGCGAATTTTCAATCCAAATCGTGGATCTTCGTCAGGCCAAAAAAATATTTACATTATTTACACGACATCTGGAACACACACTTTGACTACATCTAAGCTTCTTCGTCTCTGCAGTGTTCGTTTGATTTTGAATTTTGAAGTTTTATTGCTTTATTGCCCCTGTTGTGATTGGGCCAGTTTTGGGGTCAGTTTTGGTGCTTCGTGCTGCTACAGTTTTGTGGG
>JAHWFP010126524.1:7831-20544 GCA_023313725.1 Lithobius niger
GTGAAGAGTGATTTCTTAGACCTAAAACGCGCGATTTTTGTTGTTGGAGAAAACAACGTTATTTTAAGCCTAAGAAATCCACTCTTCCGTTGTTTTTCCCTCCATTTTTATGTAGTGCACCTTGTAGTTATGCCTTCCAAAACATGTACTGGTGCCACTCCGGTGACAATATGGCGGCAAATGTCACTACGACGCGTCCCTGGATCGTGCATTGTAGTAATTATGATAGTATTAAAAGTATTTTGAAAGTATTTTGGACTCCATTCAAGATTCCCAACTGGGACCAGGTGAAACCATGAGGTGAAACCTGCCACCGCTTTATCCCCTTCTCCCCCACCCCCATCCCCCACCAAAAGTACCCCTTGTGCACTTTTGTACTGGAGGTGTCGCAGGTCATCAGCGTTTCTCCAGCCTTCACAAAAGAGCATGCCAAACTCGGGAAGGTCTCAAAGGGCGGGGAGCAGAGATGCGTCGCGGATTAGACCTTTCTGCCCCAAATGGCGCTCTCATGGGTCACCTCCGCCCTCCCATAAGTGTTATTTTAAGAGTCCACAAAAGATGTAGTTCACACCTGCGTACTTCTTAAAGCTCTTAAGCCTCTTTGCCAGGGATGAGTCCTCTGTCTTGAGATTTATTTATAACTTTATTTAAAATTCGTTTGTGTGGAAATTCCTTGGATGGCTGCCTACAACAATGAAGAATCAGAATTAATCTACAAACACGCTAAATCTAAAAGCACGCTAGTATGTCGCGATCAAGTGATAGGTATGGGACAAAGCGTGGACGGAGCATGGGACGTAAATTTGTAATTCTAAAGCGCTTTCTTTTTTGACAAACACAATTGGTCTGAGTACGGACACACACATCATAAATCATGCACACAAATAAAAAAAAAGGGTTAAAAGTTCACTCGAACTATAATTTGAACTCCAATTCCAGGGAAGAAGAATTGTTTTTATTCCTTAGCAGGCCTAATATCAGAAAGTTTACGCAGTTTGTGTTTAAATTGGGTCGCGTCTGTAAAGTCAATGTTCAAATCGTGGACACTTACGAATACAAGAAGATTGTATATGACGCTTATCCAACCAAAACTTGAATACTGTGTACACGCCTGGTCACCCCATTACAATGGTGATATTTACAGGTTGCAACAAGTTCAGAAATCCGTCACCAGGCACTGTTCTTTGCTGAAGGGCTTGTCTTACGAAGAACGTTTGAAAAGACTTGACCTGACAACCCGTCAAATTCTGTCTGGCGAAGTCATTTTGCCTGTCGACCAGTTTGTTCAACGCTCGACTGTCATACGAACCAGAGGACACAGCATGAAGTTGACGAAACCACGAATCCGCACCATTGTTGGACAGTCTTGCTTCACTGTGAGAGCCATTAATTCTTGGAACTCACTCCCAGAAAGTGTTGTGACAGCACCTTCAACCAGCAGCTGGAAAAGATAATATGATATGACTCAGTGTTAAAGTGTTTTTGTTCCATGTTTTGTTGTGAAGCGGTTACATAAGCTTGCTTTCTTCCGGTATTAATTTAATTTAATTTAATTTAAGTGAGTGTGAGGGCGTGTTTAATTTGTGTATTAAACAGGCGTCTTCTTATGGAGATCTGTTTTGTTTTTTAGGTCTTGTTCCTTTGTATTGGTGTTCAAATTACAGTTCGTTTCGTTAAAAATAATAAAATAAAATAAAACTGAAGCACTCGAAACCAAAGGTTTAGTACGTAGGAGAACAGAGTAATCTGGAATAATTTTTCTCCATGCGCAAGCCTACGGCAATGGTGCGTTGATAAGTTATTGGATAGCGCCACAGGTCTATATTCGCTGGGGCATGCGGATACATAGGCACTGGGCAAATACGCACTCCGACAAACAGGCATCCGGACAAATAGGCACTCAGACATATAGACAGCAGACAAATACGCACCAATTTTTTATATATTTTTTTTAAATATTGGAATGGATTGGATTGCCCTGAAATTGAGGGGTGGGAGGAGGAAAAAAGTTTACCATAAACTGTTCGTAGCGTTCAAAACTGCCAAAGATTTGTTGGCAATTCAATGGCACTAGTATCTCCGATGTTTTACTACGATATTATAATGTTACAATTTAAAATTCGTGTATCTCTTTCCATTAAATTTAAAGGGACATATATCCTTCCGATATGTCGTACGACCCGTTGAGAATAGCATTTGCAACATTTACACACGTTAGAGCTAATGTCGCAAAATCATCTCGCACGAAAGAAAAAACGAGAAAATGAATGTGTTGGCAACATTTGCATACGTTTGAACTAATGTCGCAAAACTGAGTTATACAGAAAAACCAACATTTTACTCCTGACGCCACACGATTCTCGCTTTTTTAGAATTACTTGTTTTTTTTTTGGCCGTTACAACGACTGTAGTTGCATTTACATGTCTCATGGTTGAGAAAAGGTGTAGGTTTCACGTGGACTAAACAGTATAGCAACAGTGTTGTACTGAAACCTTACAGAAAGCTTATTTCTGTTCCTTTCCTGTTTTGAAACAGGAAAAGCGTACGAAATTTGAAAACAAAAACAAACGAGTTCGTTTTCGTTTTCTAATTTTGTGTTACATAAGTCGGAATCCAGGAACTCTATAATAAAAATTAATCTAACGTTTGAAAACGGGTGATTTAAATTCCTTGTATGCAACTGTAAACTACAAATTTAAAACAAATTTTATAAAAAACCTCGCAGAGCCTTGAATCCCATAATAATTGTAGGGTAACATCGCTTCATAAAGCAACAAATTCATACCCCCGAAGGCACTTTTCAAACATGTTATTTTTAAGCTAGGAATTTTTTTTTCTCGTGCACACACGGAGCTTTAAATCTTATCTGGACTTGTCTGCAGGCGTGATTGAGACATACTTTGAACTTTTACCTCGTCGTAAAACTTGATAGGCCTTACTTTAGACCTACGGGCTACTAAACGTCAAAGTTTGTTGGTTTGGGGTCGCACCAAAAACGTTGACCTATGTGAACGAGTGGAGGACGAAATTGTTCGTGGTAGCAACGCATGGTCGGTAACTGCAAATTTACAAGGTCAAGGCCAACTGAGATACGAAGACATCTTGCAGTGTCTTAGTCATGCTGGAATATTGCCTAACTAGATTATACAAGAGATCACGTCGGCAACGGCTGGAAATCAAACCTGTTGTATCTGCATCGATTTGTTTAAGGTCAATGAATTGTCGTTTTCACCAGGGAAAAGGTTAAAATTCTATATCTTGGCATCCACTGTGGAACTTGTTCGCCATACGAACGGGGTGGAGGCCCTCCCCCAGTGAGGGCGTCAGCAATTTTTAGGTAATTTTATTCCGTTTAATTCAACCTGAACGTAAAATAAGCTTCAATGCATGTCCACCATATCTGTCAAATAGCCGCAGCGACTGCGGTAGCGCGAGCGAGGCAGGGAAATTAGATGATTTTCCATTATACGAATTTCTTGTTATACGATTTTCCATTGTACGAATTTCTTGTTAGATTATTTTCCGTTATACGAATTTCTTTTTAGACGATTTTCCGTTATACGAATTTCTTGTTTTAGACGATTTTCCATTATACGAATTTCTTGTTAGACGATTTTCTATTATACGAATTTCTTGTTAGACGATTTTCCGTTATACTGTATACGTTCTTCCAGTTATGCGATTTTCCAGTTAGACGATTGCCCTTCGCCCCCTTACATATAAATAAACTAGCTTAAGCCTGGGGTGGTGTTGAATGCACAGTTTGGAAAATTGGTGCGACCAGCCGTGCTCCAAGAATGGCGAAAACGTTCATGTAATTGTTACTCGGCCATGGATGGAGCACAATATATTTTGATCACAACGTTCCCAACGAACAATAAACGGCACCTATGTTGGAATCAAATGTGAACTTTATGTCTAATTTCAAGCATATCGTCGCATAAATAAGTTTCCTTCTTTGACCCGGAAGTGAGTGTGTACCTGCGATTGTATCCTTCGATTGTCAACTTCACCGGGCAAAGGGGGGGGCCCCCCCCCTTCCCTGTTCAGCACCTCGTCAGCGATTGGTAGATAATCGATTCGCCTACAGCGTTTAGCCTCATCGAGTCGATTCACCCCGGTTACCATCACTAACCTGCTCAGCGAGCTAGGTTTGTTCGCTCACATGGAATTTGGAAATTGTTTCCTCACAGGCAACCTTTTAGATCAAGCCAGATCAAGGAATTACGATGCGAAATCGCCACGATCCACATGGTTAGTACACGCAACCGCGTGATCCAGTGTTAACCCGAGTGCGATAGTTCGATACCTGCTTCGATAGTTCGATATTTCGAATGCCTGCTTGGTAACGCTATTGGTAAGGCCGTATGGGTTGAGCGAGGAGCTAAATAGTGAGGGATGGTTTTGAGCGGACTCTAACTAGTGGCGACAGCCTCAAAGCCGGCCGCTAAAAGCAAGGGACCCGCCGTCCCCTGATCCTCCTGCCGCCATTGTGATATAGATTTACGGGTGTTCTATCTGACAAAACTTTAGGACAAGCAGCTAAATTTGGCGTGCAGACCTCTGCTGGGCTATGCAGGGAAACCGGTTTCGTTTCTTCTTATTTTCAAGTTCTTTTCATTGATTGACGGCCATTTCGAAGGGACTTCGTTGGGAGGGAGTAGTGGGGTGTTGGGTTGGGGGGTTGGGGAGACTTCCCCATCCCCCTTTCTTGTTAAGAAGTCACAACAGCAGACGCCATAAGATAGAACTTTACCGAGTGGAACGGGGCTGGATCCGTTTTCTTTAGGTGGATTTGCTTGGCAGCGAGATCACTGAAGAAAATGTGACAGTTTTCGGAATTGTTCGGTTCAAACGGTGTGAACGGTGGTTGTTGCAATAGAAGTTGAGGTCGCGGTTAGTTTCCAGTGTACGTTGACGAAATGCGCATGCGCTTTGAGAACTCTGACCTGGGTTTGATATTTTAGCAGCACTGTTAAAGTTTATTCGTTGTTAAGAGGAAACCCGGTTGGTTTTATAAGGCTTAACTCAGAGGTTGCACTAAAACGCAATAAAGTTACCGTCGCGAGAGAAACGTAGTAGGCACCGATAACAATAAGCCACAGGGTGCGCTGATTGAGTGTGCTAAGCGAATGAAAATGAGTGTTTCTTAGCCTTAAGTAAGCGTTGATTACAATAAGTCACAGGATGCGCCAATTGAGTGAACGCAGTTAACGAAAATCAGTGTCTTTTAGCCTTAAGTAAGGCTGAAGTTAATGTGGTGCGCGAAGCATAGCCAGACGCAATATAACTTATTGAATGACTTATTTTTTCCCCCGTGTTGCTGTTGATATTATAGATAAGGTTAGATCAGTTGTCTTGGCTTGAATTTCACGAGGCAGGGTACGAAGTTTCGTCAGGAAACGACTTTCGTCACACTTAATTTTCTACGGATTTTTTTCTCCGTCTTCTTTTTACCTTGGGCTTTTTTTTTGAAATTTCACGTGCACCTTCTTTTCTTTTGGCTGTTTTTCCAAGCTTTATTCCCCGCCTATTTTTACTCCTCGAGATTCGAAAAACCGTAGTGAATAAGCCCGCAGATGCGATTAAAAAGCCAGAAAAAAACTGATCGCACTATACGCGGTTGAAGAGTTACGTAGAATGATCTAATGTAAGTGAAGCGCTGCTACAGTGTAAGCCCAACTACAAATAAAATGCAATGGCCTTAACGGCATAGGAGCCTGCTGCATTCATGACATATCCGAGCTTAAAGGCGCCTATTCACCAATTCGATAGCATTGCCCATAAGTTCTAAACACAGCATCCGCGTTCCAGATTCTGCGTCATGCCAGGGCATTTTTTAGGAAATGTAACTGGAGGTCCATTTTCACGAAAGGGCATCACTTTAATATGTAAAGGGCACCATTATGTTAATGGCTCAACTATTGACATAATAAAAAAATCAAATTATGTGCAGTGGTGTAAGTGGGGTTTCGTACTGAGGGGGTAACAGTAATCATTTAGCCAATTGTGTGTAGGTAGAAACCAATAACAGTCAGGGGATCTGGAGGAGCGCTGTGAGCTCCCCCAGCGGGGTCCGCGGCAGAACCCCGGAAGCTGACGCATTTTTGCTATTTTCCAGCATTTTCTGGCTTTGTCAAGTGCCGTTGAAAACATTTTTACAAAATCAGTTTTGCTCACTGCATTATACGCATAAAAAAAACTTTGTAATGTAAGTCTTTCAGTTTTTCACACTACATACCTATTTCTTTTTATGAATAAAATATGTGTTCAGGATAGTCAAGGTTTTTTTCAGCTACGCAAAAAGTGACAATTTGTCGAAACCGAAGAAGCCTTCAAAACCAGAAAAATAAAACCTCAACGTGCCTTTTTACAAAAGCTGCGCCTGCCCTCTCGGTGGTCTGTGCACGCTGCTGGATTTTTACCTACCGTGAAGAGTCGCTGTGAACTGGATTGAATCTGAATTCACTATCCATATCTCCAAAATTTGTAGTCGGCAAAAAAAAGACATTCTCATGAAAGTATTAATGAATTAAACTTGACGTTTTATTTCCTTTTTAGAGTGGACCTCCACTGGGTCCAATTGAGTTTAACTGGAGGTCCACTTTAGGCGGCTGCAGGTCCATTTGGACCTCCAGTTAGCATGTAAAAAAAATGCCCTGCGTCATGCTAAGATAAATTTTGCAAACAGTATCACAATTTAACTGTAGCTGTGCGTGTTTTACCCTACTCATCAGACTTAAGTTTCTCCAACATTTTTGAGTTACTGCGACTGAATTTGCTCACCATGTTCAATGTTTATGGCGGCTGCCATCCCATAATCTCAAAGCGGACGTATCACAGATGGCTGCGCCTTAAATCGGGAATCGACTTATCCGGTAAACGCAGTTTATCCGAGATGGCACTCGCCGCCAATACCACAAGTATAAATAAAATTATTTGCTCTTTTGAGAACTTGGTAACCAACCAACAAACCACAGACGAGATTTTTGATTTAACCTTTTCTCAGAGTATGAAAGTTACCATAATCTGAGTAAAGGTGTGTGAACTGAGGTTTTTTTATTTTTATTTTTCTCTTTGATCTTTGCGGCATTGCGCAGGTAGACAACCAATTTCTTGATCCAGTGCACGACTAGCATGTTGAACCACTTGACTTGTATCGCATATTATGCGGCTCGATGAGAGCTATGGGCATGGTGATAACGGCCGTAATTACTGTAATTACCGCCAGGCGCGCACAAAATATGGTGGAGCTTCGCAACAACCCAGCAACCTACGGAAAGGTCGAAACTAGTTAGGGCTCTTCAAAACCAGAATTGCGTACGTAGGGTGGCTTCGAAAATTAACCGAGTTGGATCGGCGAAAAGTTACTTGAGTTTTATCATACGTCATGATTTGATTGCCTTTTTTTTTTACCCGAAAACGTCACAAACGCTGGTTCATCATCGTATCGAAACTCTTCGTGTGACGTAATACACAACAACACAGCCTAATTTCTAGTACAGTGTAGAAGTTTATTTACGTACTTTCTATTAAAATACGTTGAAGCTTTAAAGGTTATTTATTCCGCCCAGCCAGGGACGACTCTAGAATCACTTTATTGGGGAGGCGGCAGTGGGGGGCAGCAATTTTAGCCAGGGGGTGGCGAACCGAAAAAAATTCAACTCTAGCCGTACCCCCCCCCCCAAAAAAAAATTCAAAATAACACTCTAGTAATTCTTTCTTACGTTCTTGACTGTTTCATACCCAATTTTTTTCTAAATCCATATGTAAAAAACATGATCTTTCAACTCTCACAGTAACAACTGGGCTCTATTGATGTAACCTCAAGTCCTTCTTGTCGCTTTGAAAGAAACTAACGTAGTTTTCTTAATAAATAACCAGAATACCCCACCTCGCCCCCCCTTAGCGTCGTCCCTGCTCCCAGCGCCATTTTTCTCGATCCTCCTCATCAAGTACGGCCCCAAAGGTCTATTTACTTATCGTTAATCTTTCCCTTGCTAAAAATCTGTTTTAAAGTGGCACTATCACCGATTGAAAAGCGAACGAACATCATGGCGCCATCTAGCAGCAGTAATATTGTTAATCTTTACAGCTTGCTCTCAGGTGCACGAGGACGTACCAAATTTTTACTCAATAATTAAAAGAGACATGTAGCTTGTTTGTTTCGTTAAAAGAAATGCTGTTGTGTATTTCTTCGATTGGTGCAAACAAGTGCTAGATAGTGCTGGATTGCGCTAGATGTTGCCAGATCCTGCCTACTTTCAATCGGTGATAGTGCCACTTTAAATGGGGCGTCTAGGAGATTTTCTGTTGAATATATGGGGAACTATATTTAATGTATCCTGCACGTGTATGATCCTTTGCGCGCCTACAATAACCTTGAAGTTTCGTCTGTGTGTGAGCGTGGTACTAATTTTAACCGTTTGCATAATTAACTAGGAGATCAAAAATCGAAAAGACTAAATGCGGTAAAAATTAAAATCATTCGTTCCAATAGATCGCCGAAAAAAATTATACGATACTAGCCTAAAAATTATAAAGTGAGATGTTAAAATACGAAAATCTTTCTGGTTTACGACGACACAATTTTGTGTGTGTTCATCCTGTTTTCTCTACTACGTAGACGCAGCTACTATCTCAGTTGGGCTTGTATTACTCAGAGGCCGAGTCTCACGAAACGGTGTGATGGCAACATGCGCGGGTGGCGATCTGCGCGTGGCTGTTATAAGGCAGGCGGAATGTACCTTTAACAAAAATAATTATACGGTAGGCCTATTTGTACCCATAATATTCATAGTCGGCCATACGTTTATTTCTATTAGAATAGTACATGCCCATATAAGGGAAATAATCTTTTTTGAACGAGCGTATAGAGCAGTGACATTTGCCGCCATATTGGCACCAGTATGGGTTTTGGAGGGCATAACTACAAGGTGCACTACATAAAAATGAAGGGAAAAACAACGGAACGGCGGATTTCTTAGGCTTAAAATAACGTTGTTTTCTCCAACAACAAAAATCACGCGTTTTTAGGTCTAAGAAATCACTCTTCACAGCATCGGCTTCAGTATGTTCTCCCTTCTGTTTCTCTCTGCAGTTACCCTTGCAGCTAATCCATTAAGGCTCCAGCATAGAGTTATATACAATAATACTACGTCATGTCACTGCTGTATAGGTTGGTTTAGGTTAGGTTAGGTCTGGTTATAGTGGTGTTTCCGATGTGGCTTCGAAGTTAACAACACCTTCTGGTTTTAAGGGTTGCTATCTATTGACAAGTTAGCTGCCGCCCACAAACGCTTTGCTTAAGTGGCGCTAAGGTCGCGATCATGGCGATCGTTAATTATTATGCACGCGCAATTAATTTCACGTTGGGTAAATATTCCAGATGCAATAAACATGGCTGTTAACCACGTACCTGATTATTACGTTGCGATGTAAGAGCTATAATGTTGCAACATGTAAACATAAATGACATTGGCATTGAGTTTTCGGTTTAGTTGTAGTTTTAATGGTTTTATTTTATGTTGGAATTATCGGCTGTAGAGCTAAGTGAGTGCGTTCCTAAAAAGGATGGTTGACCTTTACAAATGTTGGTCAAGGTCATGACTTTGGGCTAGATTAAAACTGCGCATCCTAGCTATAGAACAGTGACACGACGTAGTATTATTGTATATAACTCTATGCTGGAGCTTTAATGGGTTAGCTGCAAGGGGCACTGCAGAGAGAAACAGAAGGGCGTCATACTGAAGCCGTTGCTGTGAAGAGTGATTTCTTAGACCTAAAAGGCACGATTTTTGTTGTTGGAGAAAACAACGTTATTTTAAGCCTAAGAAATCCTCTCTTCCATTGTTTTTCCCTCCATTTTTATGTAGTGCACCTTGTAGTTATGCCCTCCAAAACCCATACTGGTGCAAATATGGCGGCAAATGTCACTGCTCTATACTGCAGATTACATGGCAGTGAAAACTTTAAAGGGATATACCTCCCAGCGCCATTTTTCTCGATCCTCCACATCAAGTACAGCCCCAAAGGTCTATTTATTTACCGTTAGTCTTTCCCTTGCTAAAAATCCGTTTTAAAATGTGGCGTCTAGGAGATTTTCTGTTGAATAGTTGTTAACTTTGTTTACTGGGTCCCGTAGTATATGATACATTGCGCGCCTACAATAATCATGACGTTTCATCTCTGTGTGTACATGTACTCATTTTCTAATAATTACCATGAGAACAAAAGTGTAAAAGACTAATGCGGTAAAAATTAATATTAATTGTTCCAATAGATCGCCGAAGCAAAATTATAAGACACTAGTCTAGAAAATTATAAATTGTGATGTTAAAATACGCGAATCATTCCGGTTTGTGACGACACAATTAATGCGTTCATGCTGGCTTGTGTATAATTAGGCACAATGCCAACTGAGATAGTAGCTGCGTTTGTCGCTGCGTGGAACGAAGCTACTGTCTCAGTTGACGTTGACTATGATAAACTCGCGGATGCGATCGACGCGTAGCTGTTATAAGGCAGGCGGTATGTTGCTTTAAAGGTCCTTTTAAAGGCGACTGTTTACCGTTTCGATAGCATTGCTCATATTCTAAACACAGCATCCACGTTCCAGATTCTCCGTCATCCAATAGGCTGATGTGGGTCACGTGATCTCGTTTTAGTTATGAGAATCGCGGCGTTGTTGCGTATAGTGTTGTTCCATTTTTTATTGATCGCCGTTTTCTTATATTGCTCGAATATTCTACGGGGCTGCTTTCTAGGAGTTGGAAAGGTGCCTTTAAGAGCCAGTGAACAAAGTTTTGCCAATATCGTTGTTTCTGCAGCAATATTCCTGCAACAGTATTCGTCGATACGTTATGCATGTTTTATCGTGAAAACCGGTGGAAACAATGGCGGGGCGGCCATCATGAAATTTCAGTTTGGTGGCCATCTTGAATTTCCCCGTTGGAACCGGACGTGAAACAAAATTAAATTCTACAAGCCAGGCTTAGACTTATATCGACAGTAAGGCGACGTGACGGTGAGGTCAAGAAACAAAATTACGTATCTTTTATGATTTTTATTTGGTGGGGGATTTGGGTAAAGGTGTGTATGACGGTGAATTTTGGCGGTGGTGATGAAGTTGGGTGGTGGTGAATTTGGGTGATAATGGTTGTGACGAATTTAGGTAGTGAATCTGGATGTAGTGGTGAATCTAGGTGGTGATGAATTTGGGTGATGATGATGGTCAAGGTGGTGGTCAGTTTGGGTGATGGTGTTTATGGGTGATAGTGGTGCTAAATATTTAGGTATAGTGACTTTAGGTGATGGTGGTGAATTTTGATGACGGTAGTGGTTGTTGGTGGCGGTTAGTGGTGAGTTTGGGTGACAGTGGTGATGAGATGTGGTGATTGTGAGTGTGACGGTGTATTCAGGTGGTAGTGGTGAATTTCGATTGGGGGATTAATTTGGGTGACGGTGATTGTGGATGGTATGATTACATGATGTCTGCTAAATCCGAAGTCCAAATCCAATAATCTTAAAGTTTTCAGTATTATCATGATTAGAAGGGGTAAGGCAAATCGTCTAACTGGAAAATCGCATAACTAAAAAAACCTATACAGCATAACAGAAAATTGTCTAACACTAAATTCGTATAATGGAAAATCGTATATAAAGCCCGTGTCAGACGAGAAGATTTTCACTCGCGACAGGACTAAAAATCGGGTCGGGAGGGTAAGTTGGCTCGTGTGACATGGGGCAGACGACAAAAGTTGGGAGTAATTAAAGAGTCGTCAAGACTCGATGGCCAGGCTAGGCGGCCAGCCCTCCGGGTACCGACTTTTCCTCACGTGACGAATAGAGACCAATGGTGAATGCATTCCACGCATTCCAGAAAAAGGGATGAAGTTGCACATAAAGAGAGCAAGTGTTTGTTGATCCTAAGGGCAGTCGGGAGTGGAGGAAATCTGCCCGAGTGACAACCAACTCCAGACACGACAAACTCGGGGGGGGGGCGGGGGGGAACCATTTCTGCCCTTAGGACAATCGTGTCGTAAGTGAAAATCTTTCCCTCTGACACGGGCTTAACAGGAAACTTGTATACTGGAAAATCGTCTAACAGGAAATTCGTATTCGCTTGCTCACTTGTCATTCTTAGTTGTTCACAATGTTGACTCCAATGTCAGGGTTCCCACAAACCAGGAGAACCTAAAAAATTCAGGGAATATAGACTACGTTTGCAACTCAGGGAACTCTCCGATTTTTCACAGAAAACCAACTCAGGGAAGTCAGACTACATTTTGTAACTCAGGGAACGCTCCGATTTTTCACAGAAAACCTGGAAAACTCAAAGAATTTAGACTATAACGTTTGTAACTCGGGAACGCTCCGATTTTTCACAGAAAACCTGGAAAACTCAGAGAAGTCAGACTACATTTGTAACTCAGGGAACGCTCCGATTTTTCGCAGAAAACCTGGAAAACTCAGGGCATTTAGACTACGTTTGTAACTTGGGGAACCCTCCGATTTTTCACAGAAAACCTGGAAAACTCAGGGAATTAGACTACGTTTGTAACTCGGGGAACTCTCCGATTTTTCACAGAAAACCTGGAAAACTCAGGGAAGTCAGACTACATTTGTAACTCAGGGAACGCTCCGATTTTTCGCAGAAAACCTGGAAAACTCAGGGCATTTAGACTACGTTTGTAACTTGGGGAACTCTCCG
>JAHWFP010126525.1:7257-22205 GCA_023313725.1 Lithobius niger
GTAGTTGGCGACCTGAAATTTAGCCTTACTCGCCAAAATGGCGACTAGCAAAGAGCGATATCTCAGGAACCGTACTAGTTAGAGACGAACGGTTTGCAGCGTTATGCTCAGATTTATAAGGGCTACGTAACTGCTACGTAACTTCATTAATATTGGGGTTAAAGAAAATTTTACAATTTCGTAAATGCATGAATTAGAAAAACCATGCATCGTGCAAGATGTCATTGGAATGTGGCGAGTAGAAGTTGTGAAATGGCGAGTGCTTTGTAAGGTCTACTGGCCAAGTTGCGACTGCTATTGGCTCCACATTCGAGAGGGTTGCTATCAACGATTTTGTTTCCGTCCTAAATTTGAAGGAAATCTGGTGATAATAAGCAAAGTTTCAAAATGGTCACTTGAATTCAAGGTGGTACATTCATTGTTTCGTTTGATATCATAGCTCATCTATGTGCAAAATCCGAGAGAAATAGGAATTTTCCCAGTGGCCTACGTAGGTTAGAAACACAGGTTATTCAACTAGAGATTGTACAATAACTTTCTGTGTACACCGAACAGTAGGAGAAATTATTCATGCTGTGGTGTAGGATTGGTATCTGTACTGAATGTGAATGTTATTCGGAACATTTGAATCTGCTCCTGCACAGAATGCTGCTAATATGCATTCACATTATGGGCATAAACAACAATGTCCAGCTTAATTTCAACTCTCCTCAGTTGCATTCATCAGGCTGCTGCTGTTATTGGACTACTTCTTACATCGTTGTCTGTTCCAACCGCTTTCGCATTTGCAGCCTCTGGTATTTACTGGGCTGCACGTGATCATCAAGCTCAAGCTATAATTAAAGTATGATTTGTGAGTGTACTGCACAGTGTTAAGGAATCTAACAGGAATGTTATCTACACCAACATTGATTTTGTATTGTTTTATGTGGAAGAATTTGGTTACAGTAAGTAAAACTTATTTTTTACTCATCAGCAAAATAGCATTGTTTCAGTTAGCAGGTGATGGCTTTTCTGTACATAATTATTTCGGGTAAACTGATGTACCCTTGAAAAGGCTCGTGCCCACATATCGAGCTATGATTTGAGCCCAATTCCATGATTTTAAATGGTGTTGTTTGACCTGTAGAGAAGATGACGAAATGCACATCCCGAGAAGAAAAACAATATCAAGTTCTTATGAAGCTTGAGCTCATAGGCCTAAATGAAGATTAATTCTCACCCAACTTATTGAAATAATTTCGTCTGAAGTTTTAAACACGATGATGATGGAGTGCAAAATAGCAATCATTTTATCATACAGGGCCTAGAGTACTTGAGTCTCCCTACCACTATATAATTTCCTGAAGAAGTAATGCTGAAGCTTAAAAATATTGATTAAGAATCTACCTTATTTCCAATAGTTTAGGTGAAGATTTGTATCTCCATTTATTCCAAAATTGTATCAACAGAAAATATTTAACATTTTTCTTGCTTTATCTTTTGTAGTTTTGCTGTGCAGTTTAAATATGAGGCCTTTTGCACTGGTGGCAGAATCCAGGTAAGTTTAATGTGCATACGCACTGCAGTGACACAGGCTGTCAAGAGCAAATATTGCATATATTTGGGATGAGGTGGGAGGGAAGAGGGCAACTCATGCCAGTATTTATTGCCAGACCAACAGTTGTTGCCATGGAATTTTTGGCCTACTCACCAAAATGGTGAATAACAACAGCGACTGGTGTTATGATGTATTTGGAAGAGACAATAACGCTTACGCCAACTTGAAGTTTTCTTTGAATCGAATTTTCGGCTGGATTTACTTTAGTCTTTCAACAAAGTCTTCCGCCTTCATCAGGCACTGGTTGCTTAGCACACTAACTGATGAAGGCGGAAGACTTTGTTGAAAGACTAAAGTAAATCCAGCCGAAAATTCGATTCAAAGAAAACTTCAAGTTGGCGTAAGCGTTATTGTCTCTTCCAAATTCGTTAGTTAGCCAAGTAAAATGAGCCTGTCGGCATTCAGAATTCTCAAGAGAGTGTTATGATGTATGTGTAATGAACTGTGTACTAGGCAACTGGAAACCCCAATTTTTCCGGCAAGTCAAAATTGGTTTCTATTGCCTTATTGAAAATATACACTACCTGTTCCCCCCCCACCCGCCCCCCCCCCCCCCTTGATTCACCTACATGACACATTGAGAGGAAGAAAATGGCGGGCTGCCTCGCCTGAAAGTTTTTATGGGATGGCTGCGCATGACATGCGCAGTGGGGTTGCACAGTTGGCCGGGTCATGACAGAGAAAAAGCCTCAAGGGAGATAACAGCAATCCAGGAAATTTGTAGGTAGTGTATATTTTCTATAAGGCAATAGAAACCAGTTTTCACTAGCCGGAAAAATTGGGGTTTTGTCCCATTTTTTTTCTTACCCTGTAGTCTGTTGATGACTGTTGAATTTACTTTTTACTTCATCATAACTTTGACAATAATATGTGATAAAATTGTTTCCTTTACAGTTCACTAAAGATGGGAGTCACATGTTCTGCTGTTGCGAAAATAGGGTTAAAGTTCTTGAGCTAGAAACTAACACTGTCGTTCAGACTTTGGGAAAGGTACTGTTTTAAATATTTTTTTTGTATTTTATATACTATGTAAGGGATTTGTGTGGAAAATATTGCTTTTGTTTTTTGAACTGGGCAGCTCGAAGAGGATGACGACCTGACTGGATTTATTGCTTCACCCGATGATGAAGTGAGTAAAGAAAATACTTGAGTGTTGAAATGGTATCTGGCAAAACTTGCAGTTTTCTTGTGTTAAATCTTTCTGTATTGCCTGCAAGGTGTTTATCCGCTCATTAAAAATTCAGTATTGTTGTGTTTATTAGGCTTTAGTAACTTCCCATCGCAGTGGGCTTCTTCGCCAGTGGGATAGAAAATCGACGGAGTGTGTTCGCACTTGGAAGGTTAGTGATACAGTACTGTAATAATAATAATTAGGGCTTAATTCTCACATATTGTAAGTCCACAATCACAATTTTGTGGAATTGTTTTAAAGTCCAACAATTACCATATTTACCCGGTTGTAAGCACCTACTCAGAAGTGCCCCTATATGAAATATTGGCACTTTTCATTATTTTTGTACCATTTATAAGCGCCTACATAAAATACGCAAAATTAAATAAAAAATGAGGCTTGCTGGGTTATAGCTTTTATAGAGTTTTTTTGCAGGCTAAAACAAAAAAAAAAGGCCTGTTTCTCAATAAGCTTAAACGTTAACCGACCGATTACCGAACTTGCGCAGCAGTGATACCAATCACATGAAAATCTAGTTAAAAATTGTAATTTTCCCACTTTGTGACTCACCAATAACTACGCACCACCAAAAGAGTTCTAGGTTTTTCAAATTTGCAAATTTCCGATAATTTTTACGACTATCTTCATCAGGCATGAACTGTCTTCCTATCCACCAACGATCACAATTTGAATTTCGTGCCACACTACTAGTCTCCCAGTTGGCCTTGAGTTGTCATGCATCCTAGTCGCTGCTGTAGTCGTTCTCACTCATAGAGCTTGACTCGTCAAGTGCTGCTGTAGGGAGAAATCTTTTCCACTGCGCTTTTAGCTTGTCATTCAGTTCAGGTGTTACAATTTTTGTTATTTGTTTATATGCTGGGTCTTGGATGTTTGAAAGTCCCACAGCTTCTTCTTGGCAATTTTGAATTGCGATCGCTTCCAAGGCACGGAGGTGTGCCTCCTTGAAAGAGTTTGATTTCAACATTACTTGGGTTCCTTCCCAGTCGATGTCATGGTTGGTCTTAATTTTGTGCACTGCCACTGCGCTTCTTCTGTCTTTTTTGGATGTTGCCTTTGCATGTTCTCTGACTCTCTCTGATTTGTTGTAAATCTTTCAAGTAGGAACCTTGATAAAGCCGAAATTGGAGTTTTGCAGTTAGATCAGAAATTTGTGCCTTACTTCAGTAGTCCTAAACCCGAACTCCAAGCAAACTTCACAGCAGATGTACAAGTACTACTCGAAAAATATGAAATGGAAATGAAACGACAACAGAACTGAGACAAAGTGTAGTAAGAGGAAAGAAAAGAATGCAGCTGAGAGAAAATTTTTCCAGAGAAAGTAGAAAAGCAGTAGAGCGTCTTCGTAGTGATGAAAATATTTATGTGACTAGAGCTGACAAATCCAACCTCACAGTAGTGATGGAAAAGTCAGAGTACACAGCGCAGTTGGAAGCCAGTCTCCATGACGAGAAGATGTATAGCATAGTCAAGTTTGATTTCGGCAACACGTTGCATAACTGCATCGAGGGGTATCTTATTAAGCTAGTCAAAGACAAACTTTTGGCAGAGGGAGAACAATTCAGGCCAAAACCTGGATCGAAGCTTCCCGGAGTGTTCGGACAAGTAAAGGTTCATAAACAGGGGTTCCCCTTGCGAATGATAACTTCCGCAAAAGGGGGCCCAGCCCAGCAAGTTGACTGGTTTCTTGCCCCTAGACTCCGGAAATACATTTAGGGAAGAGCGCGTTGAATAAAACGGCAGACTTCCTTAATCGCATCAAGAACGTGACATTAGAGAAAGATGACAAGCTTATGTCCTTTGATGTAACAGCGTTATTTCCGAGCCTGTCCCACCGCCTAATCCTGGAGAAGTTTGATGAAGCGGCGAAGAGAAACCGGGTAAAGGAAAAAGAAGTAGTACTAGATAGAAGGCTCCTCAAACTACTGCTTGCGAACATCTACGTTGAGTTTCGAGGAGTGACATATTGGCAGCGGACAGGAACCTCTATGGGTTACTCATCGTCACCAATGCTGTCCGAGATTGTACTCCAGGGACTGGACGAACATGTGATTCAACAACACCCATCACTTAAAATCTGGGTCCGTTTCATGGATGACACTTTCACTGCAGGGAAAGTAGCAGAATTGGCCTTAGCAGAAGAAACGTTGAACCAATGGTCTCCTGATTTGGATTTCACGTCAGAAATAGAGAAAAACATGAAGCTTCCGTTCCTAGACACCATGATAGAGAGGAAAGAAGATGGGACTCTGAAATGGAGCCCCTACGAGAAACCTATGCAGACTAACAGAGGAATTAGTTTTAACTCTGGACATCCAAAGGCCCAACTCCTCGCAGTAATGGGCGGAGAGATGAAACGAATTAGACTAAGGGTTATGAAGATAGTAGAAGGAGAAAATTGGTTCAAACGGGCTAAACAGAAATACTTAGAACTTGGATATCCAGCGAGAGCAATAAATGAAGCGATACAAAAGGCGAAATCGTGGAAATGCCCACTGGAAGCAACAAAAACAATTACAAGAGAAGCCGAAAGTCCAATGGAAGTGATAACCTACCTAGCTGGAAGCAGCGAAAGGGTCAAGAGATCCCTAGGGAAAGTAGGGATCCGCTGCGTGTTCCGCAACCCACACAATGTGAAGAACTTGCTCGCAAAGAAAATCTTACCAGCAGATGAGGACATTTCACCTGCTCAACCAAACGAAGTCGGACGAGTGGAACCAAGAGTACTACGAAAAGAAACTGAACACCAGTACCAAACCAGGAGTAAATCTAAGAAAGAGAGAAATGAAGAAGAGTTGAAAGAACGAAATGATGGCAGTAGAGAGGTAGATGGCAACAAACAAGAAGTAGAAACAAAGGAAAAAGGTGACCAAATATATGATGAAGAAAAACTGCCCACAACATCAGGAGCGGTTTACTGGATTCCCTGCAAAGGATGCCCAAAAGGTTATATAGGAGAAACAAAACGAAAAATTCGCACTAGAGTCAGAGAACATGCAAACGCAACATCCAAAAAAAAAAAAAGACAGAAGAAGCGCAGTGGCAGTGCACAAAATTAAGACCAACCATGACATCGACTGGGAAGGAACCCAAGTAATGTTGATCAAACTCTTTCAAGGAGGCACACCTCCGTGTCTTGAAAGCGATCGCAATTCAAAATTGCCAAGAAGAAGCTGTGGGACTTTTAAACATCCAAGACCCAGCATATAAACAAATAACAAAAATTGTAACACCTGAACTGAATGACAAGCTAAAAGCGCAGTGGAAAAGATTTCTCCCTACAGCAGCACTTGACGAGTCAAGCTCTATGAGTGAGAACGACTACAGCAGCGACCAGGATGCATGACAACTCAAGGCCAACTGGGAGACTAGTAGTGTGGCACGAAATTCAAATTGTGATCGTTGGTGGATAGGAAGACAGTTCATGCCTGATGAAGATAGTCGTAAAAACTATCGAAAAGACCTAGAACTATTTGAAAGACCTAGAACTCTTTTGGTGGTGCGTAGTTATTGGTGAGTCACTAAGATAAGCAGCCAAAGTAAACAAACCGTAGCGTCAGTCGAAGTTTCGACCAAGACATCGGTATTTAGAATTTTCCCACTTTTCAAAATGCATCTCTTGTAGTAATTCATGAAAATTTGTAGCTTGTTTCATGATTTCAGTTGTTTTAATTGTTAATATCGGAATTTGAAATTAACTTGCAATTAATAGCAGCCAATTTCATTCTGCATTTGAGCGTCACGTCTTTCTTCCTCCATGATCGCATCGTTGATCGCCTACTCTGTTCAGGTTTGATGCATGACACCGATAGCTGCTTTAGCGTGTGGTAGGAATGCACTGCTGGTTATTTATGGTAACAATCGTTAAAAGTGCTAAAAAGTATGCAATATAAATGTAGTACACAGTACTAAAGGTTAAAATACCGGTATCTTTTATTTTATCTTGGATTACAAGATAATAAATGTGTTGGTAGGCCCACAGCAGCTGGTATTCCGGTATGCACTAGTGACATTTTTTTTTACCTTTCGTATAAATGCTCATGAACGCTCACTTCCAAAAAGAAGATATTAACAATACCTTGCAAACTTTCGACTGAAGTGCTTCTGTCTTCCTCAGGCACCCTAAGTTTTGGCTTTTCTACATCTCCACTACTGGTTTTTTGAACACGGCAACCATTTTGAAAAAAACGTTGTGGCCTCCGGTGTTTTCAACGCTGCGTTCCTGCTCTTTTCGTTCACTCGTTTCCAACCACTTGCGCTGGAGCAGGGAATCAAGATCTTTTCCCACAAGGTGCACAATATTCGAGTTTGACGGCCCCTGGGTGTTCATCAGTGGGGCAGAATATTTACTGTGGTGTTGGATGGCGATCGCAGGGATCGAATTTCCAAATTTTGATCCGAGTGCAAATTTGACTCCAAAATATGTTACTGGGGTGCAATAAACTTCTTTGGAGTGCAAAACCCAAGCGTAAACCAATAATGGTCTTTTATTTTATAGCCATTGAAAGTTCTAACATTCAGCATCACAATAATACGTACCGTTTTCCTGTACTTTGCTTAAAACTAATTAACTATTCGACTGAAACCCTACACCCATAATTTAACCAAATGTAGTAGAAATTGGAGTTTAACTACTTTGGAAGGAATGGTGTCACTGGACATCTAACTCCGAGCTATTTAAAATGCAGCAAACCGCAAGTGTGTAGCTTGTGCGGTTCAAAAGTTATGGAAATTTCGACTTCGGCGAGCAATTTTGCACTCCAAGAGTTGCTTCTGGAGTGCAAAGTGCAATTTTGGAGTGCAATTTGCCCCTGTGCATCTGAATATTTCGACCCCTGCGATCGATTCTAGGCACCTTAGGTGGGTGTCTCTCGCTGTGTTAGAGCTGGTGAGCGTTTCTGTTTTCTCCCATCCAATGCTATGATCAGTGCCTATGCAATGGAGTGCAATGCTGTTGTCTCTAATTATATTCCTGGTGCCAACCAATCCTTGTTCTTACTCCTTGTCTCGTTTCACCGATGTACACAGCACTGCACCCATTGCATGGGACTCGATACACTCCTTCCTGAATATTGTGCACCTTGTGGGAAAAGACCTTGATTCCCTGCTCCAGCGCAAGTGGTTGGAAACGAGTGAACGAAAAGAGCAGGAATGCAGCGTTGAAAATACCGGAGGCCACAACGTTTTTCAAAATGGTTGCCATGTTTAAAAAACCAGTAGTGGAGATGTAGAAAAGCCAATAACCTAGGGTGTCTGAGGAAGACAGCTGTCAAAAATTCGCAAGGTATTATTAATATCTTCTTTTTGAAACTGGGCGATAATGAGTTTCGAACTTTATACAAATGTTAATGAAGAGTTTCAAAGTACATCCAGTAACGGTTTTTTTACCCAGATAGAAGCGCCCTCCGCTCAAATTTGCTAAACGCCTGGCACTTGTAACCGAGTGAATATGGTAGTCTTTGTGTGGATTACCACAGACATTCAGTGAACCAAACTTAACGTCTTGAAATTTGTAGAATCACGGTTTTTCTCAAAATTGGGGTAATTTTTGGGTGAATTACCAAAATAAGTAAACCAGGGGTGGGGGGGGGGGGGGGAGAGCCTAACATCATGGTTGACACTTACAAAGTTATACCAGACTGTTCTCTTTTTCAGTTTCTGAGTAGGTCAAGTGAGCAAGCCAGCAGAGATTCAACTTTGTATTTGATTTTGAAAGTCTCCTGGAAAAGGCATAAACTTTTCGTCAAAAATAGGTCTCTCATTATAATGCACCAGTTTTATGCATTGCCTTTTTTTCCCCCTTACTTGCTGGATTTTGATAAACATAATGAATGTTAAAAAATCTCTTCTACTTGTAGAAGGCATTCGTCCTTACATTTTGCCAGCTTTCAAGGAGGCCTCTTCAGTGATAGACATATTTTAAACGTGATGACGATTTGGTAAAGGGTTAGGATGAAGCAGCAGACTTAAGGGTGGTTCACCTTCCATAAGCCGTCATTTTTGGTTCCGGTGCAGTGATTACTTGAACTGCCTTGCAAGCAAATCTGCAACTTCATCCTCATCTTTCACCAACTCTTCAAGTTTTAAATTTAATGTCTATGCCAGAAGCTGGTGAAATAACGACACTTGCCATCTACAAACTGAGTGAGATTTTTTTAACCTTCCTTATTTTTATTTTTATTATTTTATGTCAATGAGATATTTTTTGGTGAAAACACAGGTTCATCCTATTGACTCAACCTTTTCTTTTATCACTAAAAACATTGTTAAGGACCCGTACTTTATGCGATTTTGCGAAATCGCAAAATTCGCAACTTGTTCACTAATAAGAATTTTGACCCCATTTTTCAAGTGGGGAGGTGTACGCTGTTTGCTGAAGCCAAAAATGAAAATACGCGAACGCAAATTTCCATTTTCCCGCAAAATTCGCAATTTTTGCCCAAATAAACAAATTATGACTTACTTTTCATCAAAATTTCATTTACTTTGCTAATTTCATTAACAGTAAAATAAGGTCGTCTGTTCGTTACTGGCAGCTGTTTTGAAGTGAAATTTAAATTTTTTAAACTTTATTCATATTGTGCACCACTTATAAGGCTTATTTTAGGCTATTTTCTGTTAACAATTTTGTGATGTTTTTTTTATTGCAAAATTCAGCAAATCTTGCAACATGATGTATCGCAAAATTACCTTTTTCCACCGCACATTTTAAAAATTCTCGCAACAAATATTATCGCAAAATTTTGCTTTAAAATATCGCGGAAAGTACGGGTCCCTAAACATTGTTAATAGAACTAACTATTGTATATTATGGTACAACTTTTCTTAGATTTGTCACACTAGGAAAATTGCCATAAAACTAGATTTTAGATTATCATTCAATACACCATGAGGCAAACGATTAGATCTGTTCCACTTGCTTATCCCGAGTTTAGTCTAATTCTTAAATGACTGAATCTTTTCGAAACGCAGCCGCCCGAAGGCATCACACTAAGAATACCCCATGAGGGTGAACCCATGGGGGGGGGGGGGGCGCAAAAAGATCACAGCCCAACTATTCTTTCTGTTGCAACCATAATTTTATGCCACAAAAATCCCAAACAGAAAACAAAATATTAGCAACACCAAGACAAAATCATTGCTTAAAATCTAACGAGAGAAAATCGGGTCAAGCTTGTGTAGTACGTCCCTAATGGGAAGCCCATCATAAAAATAAATACTTAAGCACAGACCAGCTCCAGCAGTACTATATTAAGACAAACGAACGATCTCGCAGAATAGAACGTAGAACTAGCTAAGAAAACATGAAAAAGACAAAGCATACTAACAAACGTACTGTACAAGCGAAAATCTGCATGTGTCACCACAAGGAGGGTGTCCATAACTACGTGGACACCGAGTTGCATATTATACGAAGTCATAATCCTTTAAAACCTGCATGCACAGCCTCATTAAGGAACCCTAATATATATCCATAGCAAAGATGGAGCAAGTCCCAGTTGAAGCCATACGGATTGCTTATAAAATCTACATCTGGCTAAAGGTCTGAAAGGGAAGGCACATGTATAGACTACTCATTTTATAGCCACATTCACAGCGTGCATTTGTCCAATCCCAAAGCTACGTAGATATGCCCAAAATTTTCCGTGGCTGGTTTACTGCGTGTACAATCTTGGACGGATACTTTTTGAAATGAGTTTCCACAGTCGGCAAAATCAAGAGTGTCAACCAGCCCTTGCTGGAGGAGTCCCAGTTTAACTGCCAAGTTGTAACAATGTTGTCCTTCACCAACTTTATGCAACTCAAGATAGGATAAGGAAAAGGCACTTGATTCTTGAGATTTGATTTAGTAGCATCTTTTGCTGCAGTATCAGTCAACTCATTAGCCCGCATACCAGAGTGTGTGTTCACCGATACCAGTCTTGATGTCTGGTATCACGTGTGCTCACCATACAATTTCCTTGCAGTAGCCACTAGTAAAGTGCTTTTCAAAAAACTTACACTCAAAAAGCATTCCGTACAAAGTGCTTAGAAATGGTGCAAGGATGACTTTAAGAGCAGAAAGTTAGTTGAAGTAAATATCAATTATTTAAAAGTTGGTTAAATGGTAAAGACAATATCGAATGGCCATCATTATGGCAACCACCTCTGTCTGGAACACCGAGATTTTAGGAGCAAATTTGCATCCCTCTTTGTTGATCTTCTGACTATCAGTTTTTATCACAAAATGCAGCTAGTGGAGTCATTCAGATTGGAGCCATCCACAAATTGTACACTTTGCAAAGACTTTCACTTCATAGGTGTCGATCCCAGCCAATCGGCGACTCGCGAGACACACAAACAAAGTGGAGGTATCTTTATTTTGAAAGTTATGTCACCAACCCTTTTGGGATGCAAAATTCTTTGACTAGCCAGAAGGTGATATCCATACTCCATTGAGTAAATATTACGCCTGTTGTTAGTTCCAATCAGTGCTACTATAGCCAAGATTTGTGAATCTGTTCAGGAAGTGCAGATTATTCCTATTAGCTCCACAAATCATTTTCGAAGGGTGAAAAGTTGTACCCGACTTGTGTGGATGGAATTCAAGTTTATTTCTATCAGTTCATTGATTCAGGTTTAAGTACTGGAAAACACACACAACCACCACGCTGAACACAACAAAGTTCTCTTGAATTTTCGGTGAAGTGCTACACCCATTCACCTTCTTCAGAAGTATTCTAACAACACTAGAAATGTGCGAAAACTACATGATGAAAGTTTGTAAATTCCAAATTTCAAAAGCATGCGCGTGTGCGGTTGCTTCACTGATCTTGACATTTCATCTGGATATCCCACTTAGCGTCAAGTTTGGCTGCAAGCGTAGGAGCCACCAATCTGTCAATGCCATCATTTGTCAGTCCCGTGATGTTCATTAATGAATGTTTTAAGTGTTGTGAATCGTCTAATCGCCAAAGACTTCAGGGCCTTCTGATGTGCATCATTGAGAGTGTTGGAATTCATCAGGATGGAAACCTTGTCCCAGGCAATGGGGTGTTGAGCGATTCCATTCTGACGATCTCCCTTAACGGTAGCAGTTTTGTGCTCTTTGATGCGTTGAAGTAGGGTTCTCCTGGTTTCTCCGATGTAGACTGAATCACACTTCTGGCAAGGAACACGGTACACTAACCCTCTTTGGTTGAGAAGGTGACTAGGTGTCAGCAAGTAACCAGGTGAAATAGGGGAAGGGGTGGATGGGGGGGGGGTGTGCACAGTTCTAGATGGTTACTGCTTTTCAATTTACTCTGAGTATGGTAGTTGTGGACAGGAGGAGTGGAGGCCGGGGAGGAGGGGGGGGGGAAGACACAAAAACATTTAATGCCCTGCTTTCCCATGACACTGTGAGTACTTCGCTAATTCCTGGCACAAAAGTCAAGACTTCTGTTGGTCTGTTATCATATTCAGTGTAATTCTCTCTCTCACTTCTAACTTTTGCAAGATGTCACGCTCCTTTTATTTTACTGTTCACCATCCCAGCCGGGAATCCAATCCTAAGAAACTTGTCCTTGGTGTATTCCAAGTGGAGTCTTGCAATGTTACGATTGGAGGAATGTTCAACCATTCTGCACATTTCGTTGGCGACTGTAGCATGGAGTAGGGATTGAGGGTGGCATGATTCATACGGAATTCTCTACCCGTGTGTCAAGGTTTCCTGTAAGGTGCATATTCAATGGAATTCCTAGTTCTAGAAAGAAGAACATTAAGGAAGGGGAGTTCCATTTTATTCTTGTCCTCCTGAGTGAACTGGGTCGCTGCATTCCGCGAGTTCAACTTCTCCAGCATAGCAGGAAAGTCTTGAGCCAACACTACTGCCAAAACATCATCAACTAATCTCCTCCATAAACTCATTTCAGGGAAACTAACCATTGTGAACTCATCAACAAATTGCATGACGATTTCAGAAAGCCCCGGGGAGCAGTAGTACCCCACAGGCGTTCCAGAAACCAGCCAATATGCCAAGTCTTTGAATTTCACATAAATCGTGGAAAGCACAGCTTTTAACATTTCCTGGTCGACTTGGTATTCATGATCATCAATCCCATGTCTGTATGCAGATTCATCAAACATTCTCAGAAGCAATGAGTGCGGGAGGCTAGGGAAAAGCCCTTTCACGTCGAATGAGACTAGTCTGTGTTCAGGAGAAATTTCCATATTTTGATGTCATCAAGGAGTTCATTGGATTTTTAAGACCTCTTTTTCCCAATATGTATCTCTTAAGTCTCACTGCCAGCTTCCAGTCAACCTTCTTAATTGGGGCTTTCTTAGCCGAGGTAATCAGCCTCAAGGGAAATCCCTTCTTGTGGGATTGAACTTGGACAAAAATTACAGGAAATTCAGAATCTTCTGATGGGCACGGTTCCTTCTTCTCATCTCTATCGATCAGTTTTTCCTTACACATTCATTGCAACAGGCCTTCAATTTTGTTGTTAATCGAATTCCCCAGTTCGTAATCAATTTTCTGGTATGTACCCATGGCCTCAATTTCCTCCACAACTTTTTTATCATAGAAGTTTCCATAACCACAGTTCCGTTGGTCTTATCAGTAAAACAAATAGTCACTAATTGGTTTCATTCAACGTGAAAGGACTTTTCCCTATACTACCGCACTCACTGCTGAGAATGTTTGATGAATCGGCAGACAGACTTGGGATTGATGATCATGAATGCCAAGTTGACCGGGAAATGTTAACCTGTGCTTTCCACGATTTATGCGAAATTCAAAGACAGCGTATTTGCAGGTTTCTGGATCGCCTATGAGGTAGTCCTGCTCCCTGGTGTTTTCTGAAATCGTCATGCAATTTGTTAATGAGTTCACAATGGTCAGTTTCCCTGAAATGAGTTTATGGAGGAGATTTGTTGATGATGTTTTGGCAGTGGTGTTGGCTTAAGACTTACCTGCTATGCTAGAGAAGTTGAACTCGTGGAATGCAGTGTTTCAGTTCACTCAGGAGGACGAGAATGAAATCTCCCTCTCCTTAATGTTCTTCTTTACAGAACTAGGAATTCCGTTGAAAACGCACCTTACAGGAAACCTTGTCACACGGGTAGAGGAATTCCGTATTATTCATGCCACCCCAATCCCTACTCCATGCTGTGGTCACCAATGAAATGTGCAGAATGGTTGAACATTCCTCCAATCATGACACTGCACTTGGAATACACCAAAGACAAGTTTCTTAAGCGTGGATTCCGAGCTGGGTTGGTGAACAAACAGGAAGGTGAAAGGAGCATGGCATCTTGCGAAAGTCAGAAGTGAGAGAGAGAATTACACGGAAAATGGTGACAGACCGACAGAAGTCTTGACTTTTGTGCCAGGAATTAGGGAAAGTACTCACAGGGTCTTGAGGAAGTAGGGCATTAAATGTTTTTTCCAGCACCCAGCAACCCTAAAAAAGTTGGTGCAGAATAGAAAAAGGTGTGACACTGAAGCTATACATGCTCCCCTCCTCCACTTCCTCCTCTCCCTCCTCCTTCCCCGGCCCCAACTCCTCATGACCACTGCTACAATACTTTGAGTAAATTGAAAAGCAGCAACCATCTTGAACCGGGGCCGCCCCCCCCCCCCCAACTCCCTTCCCCCTGCTAACCTTGTTGATGAGACCGCGAGTATTTCACCTGGTTACTTGCTGACACCTAGTCACCTAGCCAACCAAAGAAGATTAGTGTACCATGTTCCTTGCCAGAAGTGTGATTCAGTCTACATCAGAGTATCCAGGAGAACCCTTCTTCAACGCATCAAAGAGCATGTAGCTGCTACCGTTAAGGGAGATCGTCAGAATGGAATCGCTCAACACCACCTGAGAACACAACACCCCATTGCCTAGGACAAGGTTTCCATCCTGATGAATTCCAACGCTCACAATGATGCACATCTGAGGGCCCTGGAGTGTGTGGAGATTAGATGATTCACAACACTTAAACATCCATTAATGAACATCACGGGATCGACATATGACTGCATTGACAGATTGGTGGCTCCTACGCTTGCCGAAAACTTGACGCTAAGTGGGATATCCAGATGAAATATCAAGATCAGTGAGGCAACCGTACACGGGCTTGCTTTTGAAATTTGGAATTTATGAACTTTCATCAGGTAGTTTTCTGACGTTTTTAGTGTTA
>JAHWFP010126527.1:0-37421 GCA_023313725.1 Lithobius niger
GTACGTCCTGCATCAAATCACAAAATCTTGAGACAACACCCTCTAATTTCTGATGACAATGCATATTTAAACACTAGCTTTGGTCTTCCCGTGCACGTGCACGATTATACCAAATTACTAGTCAAGTTAAGTTGTACGAGTTGAGACCGATGATAAGAGTCACTGGGCCATACATAATGAATGTCAAAATGTTCCATAGTGGAGACTGGTTTTTAAAAGTTGGTCATTGCTGGCATTGCCCACCAGTAACCAACCAATCAAGCTTTGGCAATAAACAAATGACAATTCAAGGTCATTTTCTTGTTTTATGTTGTCTCAAGTACAAGTTGTTCTTTATGCCTGGCACAAGCCCAACACAAGAAGGCAGTTCAAGTAGTAGCTCCTTAGCAACCATAAACTCTTTCACAAAGTATTTAATTGACTTTGTAAATCCACGACCAGTAACTGCAAAGCTTCATCAGCAAGGTTCGCACACGATCAGTCAACAAAAGTGCAAGGACTTTTTTTTCTAAACCAGCACATTAATATCAAGGACCTGTTTGTTTTATTCAGGTTTTATTCAGACAACTAGCTAAGTGTAAGGACCTCAATGAGTGCTGTAGAACATAAAAATTACAGTGCTCTGTACTCTGTAAAAAATTTTTCTTTTCTTTTGTCAATGTTTACGTTAAGTTCTCTTGAAAATACTCTGCCCACTCTGCATGGCTGCCAATTTATTGTTTGAACTAAACAAAAATATGGTTAAGTTTTAAAGACAAACCCCAAAGGAAAAAGGTGCCACTATAAATAGTATCCTAAGACCAGACTATAGTTTATATTGCAAAAAATAAAAAATAAAAAAATAAAAACACAAACCAAAAAAAAAAAAAGATCTGTCGAACAATTCCTACGAAATTTGAGGGTTTGAAGCCCCTGAATTTTCCCTCTAGTCAAGCACATGGTGCAAGTGCATGCTCTTTTTTAGAGGTGTGCTAAAGGGGGAGGGAATGCTATTACCACAATCACAATATATTTTTTACCCCACTGTTAAACATAAATCTTAAACAAAACCCAGAAGGGTAAAAGAAGCCGCCACGTTTCAGGCAATCAAAGTATGATGTCATAATTAAAATGGCTACCAACAAGTTTTCTACATGGTGTAACGAAAAGTGTTCCACTAAAAAAGGGGTGATATCACTCCCGCCAAGCTAATCCCACCAACTACTACATCAAAGGTTAAATGAAAAACTTAACCATTGCAAAGGTCACGTTTTTTCATTTAACATCTGAAGTAATAGTCGGTGGGATTAGCTTGGCAGTTGTGTGTTGGTGGGGGAGATGACTACTTTTTAAGAGGAACACTTTTGATCAGGTTTGATACACCTTGTAGAAAACTCGGTGGCAGCTATCTTAATTCTGACATATCACTTATTTGATTGGCTGGAATTGGTAGGTTCTATTACCCGTGTGGGTTTTGTTTACGATATCACTTCTTTTGCTGCTTTTTTTTGTGTGTTTTATTTTTGCTAGTACCCAGTTAGTGAATTAGGCTAACCGCACGTTTCTGAAAAATTACGGCTTTGTTTTAAGGGATATGCCATTCTTGTTTTGAAGTAACTGCATACTGTACATGTCCGACATATATCCCTAGTACACCCTCCTATTAGGGGAGGCTAATAGGCTTGTAAACGTTATTACATCAAATTATTTAATTGAGTAACTAATTTCTTTTCCTGACTATCTGTAAATCCACCCAAAACCAAAACTGGTATAACAGAAACCGCCAAGTTTTTAAAAAGGGTCGGCCTTAGAAGGTAGTGATTTCATTCACAAGGAAAAGGTCGCCAAGGTTAATCCTAGTTCGAAAGTTAAATGAAAACTGTAACATTGCTATTCTCAATAGCAATCTTCAAGTTTTCATTTAACGTCGAAAGTATTATTTGGTGTGATTAACTTGGCTAATAAATGATTAACCTTGGCGGCTTTGCCCTGGTTGAATGATATCACTACTTTCAAAGCCAGACCCTTTTTGGAAACTTGGCGGCTTCTCTTATGCCAGTTTTGGTTTTGGGTGGATGTCACAACTTTCATAGTACTATACATGTATAAAAGGTCACACCGTTTTATCTTCACATCCATGTATATCTATCAATTTTCTCATTGACAATTTTCACATGGCGTTGCCCTATTAGCCGTTACATCAACCAAATTGGCAAGGTTTGGTTTATTGTATGTCCATGCTTTACATGCATAGTTTTTTCAATCACATTTTGTGTGGGACGGTGTGACCAATGTTGTATTGTCGTACAGGCCAGATGCTAAGTACTAAAACAAGCTGTACTTTATAGATGCACACTAGTGCTTTCTTCATAAACTTCTTTGCCCAACAATGGAAAGTTGCAACGTTGTTACAATTATGTTGTGAATGTTGGAAAATGACGTTGGGGGCTTGAGCGAGTTAAGATTTCCTCGGACTCCTTTGAAAGAGCCCCTTAACCGAAATATAATCAGATCTAACTCCAACGAATTGCAGAGGTCACGTTAATCAAGAGCGCAGGTTAAGAAAAAGTCTGCTTTTGTCTACAAGGACATCTATATGGGGACCATACTGTTACACCAAGAGTTGAGACTTCAAAAGAGCCTCCTGGTGTAATCTTGATAAAGTAATGTTTGCTTTCAAAGTACACTTGAGAATATAAGCATAGAGATCAGTCTCCACGCATGCCCTTCTTCAACGCTTGAATTCTCCAGTAAAACTAACCAAAAAAACTGCTCATCACACTCTGCATTATAGCAAGAGCAAAAAGAGATGTAACAATAATGGGATGGCTGAATGAATGAATATGCCCTTGATTGGAGCTTTGTCCCTAGGCTGAGTAAAGGGGAACAACAATGGTAAAACGAGAAATTCACTATCAAAGCACTAACATGGCATGGCAGTGGTTCAATTTCAATTTGGTTTATTTCAAGTGCATGCAAGTGGATCTATAAAATGTAACAACGTTGCAACTTTCCATTGTTGGGCAAAGAAGTTTATCAAGAAAGCACTAGTGTGCATCTATAAAGTACAGCTTGTCTTAGTACTTAGCATCTGGCCTGTACGACAATACAACATTGGTCACACCGTCCCACACAAAATGGGATTGAAAAAACTACGCATGTAAAGCATGGACATACAATAAACCAAACCTTGCCAATTTGGCTGATGTAACGGCTAATAGGGCAACGCCATGTGAAAATTGTCAATGAGAAAATTGACAATCGCCATGTGAAAATGTCAAGTTCGCCATGTATCTTTAGGCATTTCTTATGTATCCAATAGATTACAATTGATATAGGCCTAGGCGTACTACCATAAACAAAAAGGTTGCGAAATTCGATCCCGCATTCAGTTGGCTTGAAGACAATGACGCTAACCACTGGGCTGTGCTTGGCCGCTACTCTCGGGGTTCCCGGGTAGGGACGGGTCGGTAACCGAAACCGAAACCGAATTTTCGGTTTTTACTGAAAACCGAAACCGAAACCGATTCGGATTTTGTGTCGGTTTGTTGTACGGTTTTCGAAAAATCAAAAATTGATCCGTTTTCCTAATTTTTTTTAATAATTATCCTTTTGTACGTATAAATGACAGTCATTAAAAAGAAAATAGTAGAGGAAAATGGTGCCACATCTAGGCCCATGGTCTACGACGCTGCTGTTAGTGAAAGCAGGAGTGAGGTAGAAGCTGGTAATACTAATGTTACAAGAAACCAAACTAGAAATAGTTGGTTTGGGTGGATGGTGGCGAAAACCGAAACCGCGGTTTTGTGTGCGTGAAAACCGAAACCGGAACCGAAGTCAAAAAAATGAAACCGACCCATCCCTATTCCCTGGGACCTCTCACACAGCTTATGCGCGCGTTTGGACTCCGTTTTCCGATTGTCGAGTGAGACATAGCCTTACGGCAACAAGGCAGTTTAAAAAAGGGTTAGCAAGGATTTTTTTTTAAACTTTTCGTTAAGGGAAGGGTCCGAAAAAAGTATTTTTTCTTATTAATCTTCATTAAAAAATGGTTTTTCATTTTTTGTTTTTTACTATGCCCACCCTCTTTTATTTTAAGTTTGCGGAACCTAGTAGTATGGAATGACTTTTCAGTGATGTGGTCAAGTAAACGATCACTAACTGGTAGAGAAATTTTTGCATTCGTATGAAATCAAAACTTAGCAAGGATGGAACACGTTTATAATCGGGAAAAGCTCACAATACAGACAAACACGCAATCCCCTCTGCACAAGATTAATAATAAAAAAAACATGCTATGTCCTACTTGAACTTCCATTACTACACAAAATCATTATTATAAAAAAAATTAAACAAACGTTTTCTTCTAGCTTTAGCTAAAATCCCAATCACTACGTTTGCGTGTAAACATCCAATCAATACATTCGATCTTTTCTGGCTGCTCTCCCAACTCATTAGAAGTAATTTATAATTGGCTTGCATGTTACACTAAAGGTCAGGTTACAAAAAAAAAACCGAAAGAAGTGTCAGGGCATCAGAAAAAACCCCGACCACAAATGAAACAAACCGACAAAGAGGCCTCCACAAACAAGCTACAATGGTACAGATAAGATAAAAAAAAATTTCCAGTTGCCACTGGCCGGTTAGCTAGCTTTGATTAGTTACCAGTTGTTTTTTATCGCCACAGTGCATTTTTTTTTTTTTGCATCGATTCAAAGTTTAAGCTTACATGGTTTCATTTCATGTTGAAGTAAAACCCAATTCCAATATTCCTTTTAGAATAATTTATAGCAGTTCTGATTCAGATATTTAAAGAACAATACATGCAAAATGATTTTTTTTTCAAGCACGATAGGTAGATTTAACCTTCCACTTTCGTAGACCAATGAAGTTTAATAGAGATTTCGTTATAGAAAAATTACAGCGATATCCCGGAAACCGAATACTTTCAGCAATCTGAAAACTTTTTACAAACGAAAAACTGTCCGCAGGGGTAAAGGAAGGGATGAGGGAAAAACTTTTGCCCTGTGGAAAGAATTGTTCCGTTATTGTGGTTCATGAACTAGTTTCTTGCACCAAATTGACTTTTTCGGACTTTTTTATTTTTTAAGTGAGTTTTTCTTAAAAAAAAAAAACATCGTTAGTTACATTACTGTGAAAGTTCTAGTCAAAATGTATAACCAACTTGGGTATTCTTTGTGTCTCAGTTAGCCATACTCAATAGTGGTCGCAGTAGTCTAATGGTGGCAGCCTATCAGTGGAGGTTACTGCCAGCACTGTCTAAGTCGCTACACTGGGGAGTAACCTAGCCAGAGTATGACACGCAGAAGGTGCTCAACAACAAATAAGGAGTATGTGCTAAAATCTACTAGTTTTAAATTTAACAGTTCTTGACTTTCCTTTGCTGCAGTCTTGTCAGCAATCTGGCAACTAGGCAGAAGTTTATGGTTGCCGACCATGACAGTTAATCACACCATGGTGAATGCCCGATACTAAATCTCTGTACAAAATAACCACTGCAAAGAACTATAGACTTCATTTTTAAAATACTTCCAGACTTTCATGTCTGGAAATTGTTATTAAATAATTTCACGACCAAATTTTAAGTTCCAATTAGCCAACCTTCAGAAATATTAATGAAGGCATACTTTTAATTTTAAAAACTTCACACAGCTTTCACATCCGGCACTGGCCAGAAAAAAAAAAAACCTTTCAGAGAACATGGAAGTGATAAAAACAAACTCCAAATTACCTATATTTGTGTAGCCTATATTTACTGACAGACAAACAACTTTAGGCCCCAGGCTTACTTTCTAAAAATGGATTATTTTCCTGTACAATTCAAACACTATTGAGGAAGTAGCTACGACGCTGATGCTGATCACGTATCAATGACTTCTACATCGACTAAATACTAGCACGAGATTGTCCATCTTGTAACTACTTCTTCGTATTCCATCCCTAATAACAAGGTCGTCCGAGAGAGAAGCTGTGGATTTAGTTTTCCAACTCCAGGCCAGTGCACTCAACATCGCCATAATCTTATTTTACCAATAATAAGTTTTATCTAAAAAGCGTAAACTTTACGACATGCGTGTGAAATGGCATTATGCCAGGAGGCCAGACAAGCAATTTTTACGCCAATCAGCCTTGGCCTAAACAAGCCATTTCCTTCCACACTAAAATATTTTTCAACCCTGTTGCATGCAGAGTTGCCACATGTTTTGACCAATCGTAACACGAGTGGAGAATACTGGCCTTACAAGTGGTGGAGGCTACGCTCGGCCGCCGATTTCAAAAAGCGTACGATCGAACTGGACATAGTGACGTGGTTTTTCTGTTTTTGCCTGAAGACTGAGCCCCAACATCTTCAAAGAAATTGAATGTCGGAAATTTGCAGAAGACATTGGTAGAGATATCTTTATGTCAATTGTGCGTAAATCTGAGCTACGAATACAAGTCATATTTTTTTGTACCTATTTATTAGGTTAAAACCTGTACAGTGTATTTGTAACGTGGGTTATCGTGTCTCAGAAATGGTTACTGTCGCGATCCAGAACAAGAGATGGAACACGGGGTATATTATCATGGACACCACATCGAGCCCTACGGGTGCTCCTTCAAGCTGTACCGGAAACTGTGAAGCCTGGCTTCTGTTTATGGTGGCTAAGCAATGGCAAGATGTCAGCCCAGCTGCCTTGAGAAGCATATTTGATCTGGGACCCAGGCACTCAAGATAGTGTGAAATATTTAGGCTACTACCAGGCTCCTTTAGCAGCTAGGCTTCAGGATAGCTCTGGGCATTCTATCGGCCCCTACCATGGTCAGAGGTACCTTGGTTGAATTGTCAAATAGGCTGCAGGTAGAAATAAACATTTTAGCCACATGCTGAATGGTTCGCATGAGTTTCCATTAAAGACTTATATTACGGATAGAAACCTATAGTACAACTAAAAGCCTTATTTTTAGTAGCGTTTGCCGCTTTCAGATTCTTTTGATGTTTTAAGTGATCACCTAGATCTATTATTTAGAATGAAACAAAGCTTTAGCTTTGCACCTCATTCATGAAAAATACTAGACAGTGTTACTTGGGCCGATTGTAGACATTAAAAAAAAAAAAACCAGCTTGAAACACACAGGAGGCCAAGGTTAACAAATGGGATGTTGGTTTTAAATTTTTGGTAAAATAACTGCACGTTCAGTCTACCTTCATCAGAAAACTGAAAAGCCCCTTTAGTGGAAAGGGGTTTCCGGTGCTGGAGGTGTCAGTATGGTCCTCGATTCGAATTTGCTTCTGATAGCCTGGAGTAGAGGTTTTGCTGGCTTGGAGAAGAGGTGGGGTTGAGAAGTAGGGATGTGTCGACGTAGTTTTTTTGCTATGAACCGATAACGATTACTGTCAAAACTGAATGCAGATATAACACAAAAAAATATTATTTTGCAAAAAATGAAAGTGTAATACACTCTCTGCTGCCGATGTACTGCAAAAAAAAAATAAAAATAAATAAACTTATATTTAACTTTACTTCATAAATATTAAAGAAAATTAAAAGTTTGTACTGCAAAGCTTCTTTCTCTATCAGCCATTTGCCCCAAACCTTGCTCTCCCCACCACCCAAAAAAAAGTTGAGCGAAACATTTTCTGCACATTATTGTAAAGATGTAAAAATCTAAATATGTGAAAATGTTGATTGTTGATATTAATTAATCAACAGGCAAGCACTTTAGGGTACAAGTGTATTAGTCCTAAACTTACACGCAGCAATTATTCTTATTCATTTGCAAGCCATTTTTGTTTAAGAATGTAAGCTAAATGGTTTTTTATAAATAACTTCAGAACGGGTGGAGCTAGTGACTTGTGGTTTGCACCACTGGAAAGCAGGCGAAAAAAGGGTTAAAGTGGCGTATTTGAACGTCAAAATCGGTCAATATTTAGCGAAATTATCGTCTTTTCTGCATATATCGAAAAAAGTGCGGCTTCTAATACAGGATATTGGTATATCAGAGGTGGACAGCGGTGGTACAGATATATCGGGAATGCCTCCGATAACTGTCAATACCGATATGAATCCGATAATCGGCACGTCCCTAGTTGGAAGTGGGGGTTGAGCTTGAAATTACGGGTTTCTTGATACTGAGGAGGGGGTTTATGAAAGCACCTTGTTGTTATTTGGAGGATTATCTAATCGTTCCGTTTCCGCCAGGAAGGTATGTCACTATTTTTATGGTTTGGATGGAGCTGTTGGGTATCGTGATGAACGGGTGTTGGGTGGCCTGCTGATTGCTTCTTTATTGCAAGGCGTAATTGCTTCTTTTAATGTAGGCTGGGTACTGCAGCTTTAAGTGCTTGGCCATGGCTAGTTTTAGTACATGGTTTACTGTTTGCGTGGTGAACGAGTGTCACTCGTTGAATGTATAATCACACACACTGCAGGCCTAATATATAATTTTTCACAGTGCTTCAGTTTTCTGATGACGGTAAAGGAACAATTTCTTTATACAATTAATTCCCAAAAAATTTAAAACCAACAACCCATCAGTTGTTAACCTGTACCTCCTTTGTGTTTCATCTGTTAGGACTTCATTCGTTCAGAAATTGTATAAAAATCCCTAAGTTTTAACTAGAGCTAGCCTACAATTCTTAAAAGCCGACAAACGTGACCAATAAACAACAAAAATTCTAACTGGACTAGCTATTTTACAGGAACTTAATTTAAAAAAAAAAGGAAATAGACAGGCCCAGAAGTTATAAAACGGTGTTATAAAACAGTGTTCAGAAAAAAAAATATGATACAGTAGATAGTTAGGCCAGTTAGGGAAAAAAAGGATCTATTTTAATCTTCACATTGGAACTTTTTTTGTAAACTACGTATAGGTAAGGGAAACACTAACATGACCAGATGCCAAAAAATTCAAAAATAAATCAATCTAACTAAGCAGGACAGGAAAACGGTGAACGCACAGCCTGATGGTGCCAAATGTTGTGGCAGCTGCATTGTATGGATAGCCTAATCGCACAGGATAGCCTTAATGTTGTTGACCACTTTTATCTTCTGTTCCTTGTCTAAAGCTCCACCCAAGCACACCATTGTGATGGTGATAAACTGAACAAAGCGTACAGGAAGATTCTTACGCTTCTAATTGACACTTAGGACATTCAGATCAATAGGGTCACTTTAGGCTAATTTAAAGAGTGTATAAGTTGTAAACCTGTTAAGACTTACAATACCAACGGGAAAAGCCAGTTTCTTTTATGGCTGTAGGCTACATAGTCCAAGATCATAATTCGCTTTCCAAAAACACACATTTTTGTTTCTCCCGATTTATTCTAAAGGTCATTTTCACTGATTAGGTAACTAAAATTTTAAAATAAAAATACTTCTATAAATTCAATTCCCACAACTATTTCAGCATCAGCAGCGAATTTTCAACTGCACTTGGATCTTCTTCAGGCCGCATTTTTTTTATAATGACAAAATGGATAAATCAACATCTTGTTTTCGAAATATATCGCTATGGTCAATACAGTGAAAACTTCGACTTGTCATAAAAATAACACCATAAAGTTCGCTTAAATTACTTCAAGGACACCTACTTTGTCCTGCAAATTTCCACCATCCCTCAGATGTCTTCTTCAGGCCTTGAGGATGTTCGGACTGAGTTGCATCTAGGGATGCACCGAATACAAAATTTGCGGAATACCGAATATAAAACCGAATAGTTAAACTGCTGAATACCGAATTATTTGGTTCTGTGCCGAATAATGGCCAAATAGGCCGAATACCGAATTATTCGGCCAAATACCTGTAATTTAAACATATTTGATCATTTTTTCCTTCTTTTAGAAATCTCAGAAGACAATTCCTCACAAACCAAAACGTAAATGCTTAGCTACATGTTCTTACATTCACACAATTACATAAATTTATACTAAAAAATATTCGGCCGAATACCAACAAATCTTAACACTATTCGGCCAAAATCAGTATTCGGCCGAATACCGAATACTTGAATTTTTGGCAGAATAGGCTGATAATAATTACCAAATATTCGGTGCATCCCTAGTTGCATCTTTCTTTCTGACCACTTGTGCATTCAAATTCGCTCTGACCACTTTAGCATTTGAATTTGGCCGCCCTCGTAACCTCCTTGTTTTCATTTTTAACCCACTTAGCCTATGGACAATATTATTTTTACCCACCTTTTTTAACACACTTAGCATTGAGGAGGGGGTGGTTGGATAAACGAAAATATGACCTACACACTTGTACTACACCCTCAAAGGTCCTGAAAAAACCTTGAAACTCCCCCTCCCCCCAACGCAACCCTTCCGAATGTCAATCCAGTAGCAGTCACCGCTTGGCCAGTAGACCTTACAAAGCACTCGCCATTTCACAATTTTTACTCGCCACATACCAAATACGTCTTGTATGATGAAAGGTTTCTCTAATTTATGCATTAACAAAATTGTGTAATTTTCTTAAACTCCAGTATTAATGCATAAAATCCAGTTATATAGCCCTTATAAATCTGAGCATAACGCTGCAAACCGTTTGTCTCAAACTTATACGGTTCCAGAGATACCCCTTTTTTAGTGGCATGCTCTGTATCTAGTCGCCAATTTGGCGAGTAAGGCTAAATTCCAAGTCGCCAACTGTTGATTTCCACTCGCCAAATGGCGAGTGGCGACCGAGTTTATGAAGGGTTGCCCCAACGTATGTTGAAAATAACTTGACTCGCGACCTCACATGAAAATAAGCATTTCTCATGACTAGGAAGGCTACTCGGGCTACCTGTGGATGATAAATAAATCTTGGTTCAGACTGACACATTCCCAAATGCATCACGTTTTCAATGAAGGAAAAGGCTGGTTCAACAAATATTCTTGAAAACATGCAAAGATGCGGTTTTTAACCTTGTTTGTTGTTTGTATCTAATACTTTCTTCTAGTAGACAAAAGTTAGTCTTTAAAACCTCGTACACATTACAAGAGGGGGTAGGGGGCTACGCATCTTTATAAATCTCCAATTTCTTATGGATCACTTGTGATAATAGTTTGTATTGTAAGCTACTCTTAGTGTGGATTTGTTTACAGCATTTTCTATCATTATATGATATTTATGACACAAAACAAAACACGATGGGAAATTTACGATGTTCTGTTGAATCCAAATTTTTTATGAATTTCATGACAAGTGGTTGAAGTGGGAGCCCTGAAATATACCGTATGTACACTATTTACACACAAAATAAAACCAAAACTACATCGAGTCTTTGCTGCAGTTTTTGAATTTTATTTTATTGCCCCCGTAGGGGTTGAACCAGTGTAGCTAAGAAAACCAACTGATGTAGCTGTGGGTGCGTTAGACCACAAAAAAAAAATAGTTTGGCTTGCATTACCCGACTGACCCTAAACAATAAACATTTTTTCTTTCTAAGGAAAAAAATCCCCTCCCTCCTACTACACAAAAATGGTTCAAATGCTTCCTGAAAAAAAGGAAAATTTGGTTGAATGTATCTTTATTTCATAAAAAAAAAATGATTAATTACAATTTTTAAGTAAGACTTTCTGATTTAGTAACAAAAAAAAAGGGCAAAAAATAAACATTTTCTGACCGACCGACCCTATTTTTTTTTGACTGCGCAATGCAAACCAAACAATTTTTTTTGTTTGGCCCTACGTGTGTAAATACTTTGTTTTTGAGCCTGTAGATCCAAACATAGGCTTGAAGATGGTCCGCTGATGATGAAATACTTGATTGAGTTAACTTTATAAGATCATTTTTATCATGAAACCTCAACGTAAAGAGCCCATTTTTAACCTCATTCGGAACTAAAAATTAATTACTTTCTTATTTCGTTGAGGTGACTTCATGATAAATATTCTAGCCCTGCGTCTGTAACAGGGTTGCTACATTACTATGAAATCTCCGTGATAACGGCCCGAGTTTGGTCTCAATTGGATGAATGTACCGGTGATTCCCAATGTTGAAACCGTAGCGTTACAGGAACAAGCTCAAATCAAGTTCTTCGTTTTTGCAATGATTATTAAAGTTACCGTAATCCAAATCCAAACAAACGACAGTGAAATTAATGACTAAGCCAGTGGCGAGACTTTTCCTATTTGGATTAAGCCATGCAAAACAGATGACTAATTCTGCACACATTCATTAGCTGCATACCAAGAGAAGACAATAGAAATCAGAAGCACTTAATAATATTTAAAACTAACGACATGTAAACAAGCCTTTCTTTAAGTTGAGTGGCCTATTTTTAACTTGAACTTTACACTTGGCCTCGCAAAGTCGTTATGTGAAACTGCATTTTGTTTACCAAGTAACCCAAGGCCTACTCAAGTCGGTTGACAGAGGAGTCGGATGACTGCACTCTTAACGGTTCTTATGCATACACCTATGAGATTTGTGCACAAATGAAGGCACGCTCTGTGCTTACTCTTCAGGTTCTGCAATAAGCTAATGGCCTTAAAAACACACTTAATACTGCATTTACGAAAGTAATAGCCTATGTGAACACGGAACATGATAAAAATCCCATACATGAGAGGAACGTTAAAGTATTGCAAACAGCATTCATATGCTTGGGTTAGAGTGAAACGACTGGTATTCGAATGGGTGTCGGTTCCTTGCCCCCCCCCCCGGCCGTGTCTCATTCTAAGCCAACAATCACTAATAAAACAAAAAATAGTTGCAAACCGCAAGGGGTTCGGCACAAAATAAGAGTACTGTCGAGTCACGCACAAAATGTAAAAATAAATAAATAATAATAATAATACAATATTTTTTATCCTGGTTGCTACTGCGTGTTATGGCACTGTGGTGTTTCACAACTTGTCCGTGCCGCAAACGAAGTTAAGCACCTTTAGCACCACGTTATTTTAGTATCCAAGCATTATTTACCGATAACTTCAAGCTACGAATTCTGTGCAGGATCGCTTAAAATAAACAGCGGGTCTCCCTCCGCGCCGTGATTTCAAATTAAAAAACCAGAGCAGGTGGGCGCGGCGTAGCTGGCACAGGTGATTCCTACGAATATTACTACGCGCCTCAGTCATCCTTCTTTACAACCTCAAGTTTAAACTCGGATTGTTTATTACTGAATTGCACCGGTTGCTTGAATGCCTTAGTTTCTCTACCCACTTTCTTCCACGAAGTCTACATACCACAAATCCACCGATTCCCCGATGAATTAAAGTATTTTATGACTAACGCAGTGACCTCGATAGAATTCCGCCGTCATAAAAAATAAAAAGCTATGTCGTCCCTCCTCCATCCCTCCCTCCCTCCGACTCCCCCCAGCGTTCAGTGTACGCCTTTGCGTTTCTGGGCAACAGTGACGCGTTCATACGCTCGAGGGTTTTTGGCGTCCCATGCCGGACAACCTGTCCTGACCAACAAACAATCTCCCACTTTAACTGTAACGTGGAATTTATTTAGAATAAGCATTACCCCAACAATGACTTAACACCAGCCTCTCGGCTTTGTTACACTTCTTTCATACTTTACCTTCAGTTTCTTTCCCCTTCTTCTTAAACCAGTGCTACGTGCCCGCAACTTCCATACTGCAATCAAATTCCAACGTCACACCTGTGCGTCTGTCCGTCGCTCTTTCAGGTTAATTTATCCGAGATCTGCAGTCCAAAACAAATGCCTTCTGCCTCCCAGTGGCTTACCTGAGCAACATTCCAGTACATTACAAGGCTGGCTGAGACACAGTTAAAAATGTTTTGACAAGATCAGGGTGGAAGAAGAGAGAGAGACAAGATTCTGGTGATGTACCTACATGAAGAAAATCACTAAGCATTTAACGACTGTGTCTCCCAAAGGGTGTTAAAAGGCTTTTGTTATTTATCCGTACATTGTGCTGCATATCTTCTTGCACCAAACGCTTTTAATAGCACCACCCTGCTGATGATTGGAAGAGAAGTAAGTAAATTAGTTGGTAATCTGTTTGTTAGCAATAGATATGTTCTACTAACGTGTTCGATTTTACGTAGGGGTTTTATGGAATATCCTGCACTAATAGGGGTGTATAATTATGATGCAGACGTCGATAGCAAATAACTAGCTTAAGGCGGTAGTAAGGCCTATTTGAAGGCCTTTAGACTTCTTAATGGCGAAATGAAGTGTCGTTGGACCGATGGCCATGGTAGACTGAGCCCCAGCCATCCCAATTCCGACTTCCGAGCTGTGCAACTCCACGAAGTACCGGTAGCAGGAATGTGGGCTGATACGCTTTTAATTGTATTTATATCGATTTGTACAGCTCTTTTAGGAGAAGGTAATGAAGCATTTAATTGACTTTATAACTATTTGTGTAAAATTTTAGGTGTAAACTGAAATTTGCACCCGGAAGTATGGTTTAACTCCTCGTTGTTCCACACATGATCCGGAGTGGTGACCTCCAATCCATGGTTTTAATTTAAAAATAGGTTGTGGCTGCAGTCCCGGTACGAAATATCGCAGTCTTGAAAAAAAATTAGAAAAAAACACAAATTGGTCTTTGCGTGTGCATATTATCAGAGTGTAAAGGTAAACCGGAAATATGCCATCAGTGAAAATCTACTCAAGAAATAACGCAGACGTTTGGTTGAGTTAAGCATTCATTCGGGCAGTAAATCGGTGATGGGTGTATTCTAGACTTTAGCCGTCCTTTGGCACAAAGAACAGGTTTTTGATGAGGAAAGTTACTAATCCTTCTTACAGGGACCTCCCCACAACCTTAGATCACAGCCTTTACACACACAAAAACTGTTTTTTTAATCGTGGATTCGAACACCTTGGATCATGGTGGGGTGGTGGTCACGTGTGGAAGTGGCTCTGGGCCTAAATAGAAAATGTCAAACTAGGTCCAGGGATTTGTTAATAGGTATGTAAAGGCCGTAATTGTGAGTTGTAATTTGAAGTTTTTATTTTTCAGGTTTAACATGGCTTATGGTTTACAGAACAGAAAAGTACCAAAAGTTAAAAGCAGAAGTAGAAAAACAGAGCAAACGATGTAAGTATTTATTAAAACTTAAAAAACAAGTGTTTTCCACGTGCTCGTTTCTGTTAAGCTAAGGGAGGAAGAGAATTTTGCATGATACCTTCCGTAACACACGCACACAAGGAATACTTCTCGTTGCTTTACTGTTCATCATGCTTAGTTGCCTGAAAAAGCTGATTTGGTTGGCATGACGGGTAAGGGATTCTGATTTAGTCCATATTCAGTCAGCACCAGCCAGGGTAGTGTGAGAGACTATCAGGTTCCGTAAGCTGCTATGGGATCTATTCTGGCTCTGAATTGGAAGTTTACCTGTTTCGAATCCCCAGGTTTGTCCCTCCCTTTACGTAACTGCTTTCCCCTAAATTCGTGTAGTAAGGCTGAAAATTGAGCCAGTTCAAGTATACAAGCAATTTATCCAAGATGACATAATGCTCCAAGAAATTAATAAAAAAAAATTATATCCTTTATGGGGAAGGGCAATGTGTGTAAGCAAAGATCCCCTCAACGTTAAAGTCTCTTTTGCAAGGGAACAGCTTTTCATAGCTTGACTGTGTTGCGGTTGTACGTAACAACCGAAGCCCGTTTAATTGGTCAGTACACAAAACCCAAAGCGTTAACAAAACTACTGGTGCACTTTTACTTTTTAATAGCTCTTTCATAACGTTCTTTTAAAGTTTCTTTATAAATCTGGTAATGTTAATTAATTTGTTTTGCCACATCTTATTTCAGTGGAAAAGAAGAAAGAAGCTCATGGCGATGCCATTGATCGTCAACAGAAGAAAAAAATAGGTATATCAGCACGTTACTGCTGTCTGTATTACATATAACAAAAGCTAGTAAATGAACAGAAACTGTCACAATACTGACAGCGTACTTAATAATATATGTAATCAGTGCAACAATTAGGGATGGTGTAAACTATTCAATGCACCCAGGTGCAGGAGGTATGTTGCGCAAAAGCAGGGCATGAGGCAGGGAGTCCATATGGGCCGCAATCTCTATGACATGAAAACTGTTTGGTCGGGATTGGGCAACTTTGAACCCAGAATTGTTTGTCATTGGAGAGGGGCTCAACATTTTCCCCAACACCCATCCTCAGAAAAGGCCAGTTGCAGCACTGGATGTGCGCAATTTTAATTCTTGCCAGTTCTTACAAGGAAAGTTATCATCTGGGATTGGGAGCTAAGTGAAGCCGGCATGAGATGCTTACAATTTATCTTATCTGACTGACATATGTTATCACCTAAGCTTTATGTGTGTATTTCCCTTTTGGGATGAGAGAGATAATTTATATCTTGGGTTAAGGAGATGAGTTGGGACCGGTACTTACACAATATTCACAACTTTTTTTTGTTGACTAATTTTAACTAAATCTTTGGAGAGGAGTGGTACGTTCTTCGTTGATGCCAATCGTAAACATGTGTAAACAAACACAAAAGTGAATTGTCCATACTTTTGAGATATTGTAGTTGAAACTTCTGTTCCTAATATTATACTGTAGTTACAACCTTTTTTTCCCATTTTACTTAAAAAGAGAAGAAGAAAGTTTGAAGAAAACAATGTGTAAATAGTACAATAAAAATGTATTCAGGTATTAACAGTACAGTACTGTGTATTATTTAAGTACACTTCAACGTTGTTTTTATTTCTTTACTTATGAAATAAACTCCACATTGTTGTATCAAGAAATTTTTATGCTTAGCAAAATCGCTCTAATACTCCAGAATCTTAGAAAATATCCTGCAAATAATACTTACGGATAAAAACAAGTGATAATTCACCGGGACGGAGATAAAAAAATTCTTGGGGCGAAGGAGGGGAAAAGAAGGTTGCTAATGTTAATGGATTACCATAACGTGATGTAATAGTAGCAGTGTCAGACATGCGCCACAAGAATGCTTCAGTTTTCCACATAGAATTCCATCGAAAAACTTTCGTGGAAATTACTGGAGATAACAGCCCTAACCAGAGATAATCAATATTGGGCACTGTGTGATGCCCTGCAGGTCAATAAGCAATCTCAGTGCTGTAAGAGTTAAAGAAATGGCTGTACAAGGAAATTGCATGCTGTTATTGTTGCTTAATTGTTTGTAGTGTTACACTGTAGTTGAAAATACTGGTAACTGTGTAGTTAAACATTTTCTCTCTCAATTTGCCTAGAACGAGAAGAAGAACGTTTGAAGAATAATAATAGGGAAATTTCCATGGTGAGTTTTTACTGTTTCTGTTTTTTGTGTACATTGAGCGATATTTTCTGGTAATTTCCATTTTTTTTCCCCTGTCTGAATGACCTGTCAATCAGCGACGTAAAAAAAACTATGTCAAGGACATAAGAAAGGATTGTAGACGAACTTAAGATGATGGAGCTAGATTGTGGCTATATGTTATGCCTAGCAGTCTAAATGTTCAATTTTTTCTTCACCATTGAATTGTCATTATGAAGAAGTTTTTCAGCTCTTTTTGGTGCCCACTTCCAACTCCATTTGACTCTTTTTGCATTTTTTTTTTCAGAATGCACTGAAATTTAAGTTCCTAAGTATAATTCATGTGTTTTGTTACGTTTACAAAACAGTTACTGTATGCATACATGCTGCATCTACCAAAGTGTCTGGTATCCAGAGTGTAAAATTGTCTGTTCACATTTTATAATTATCTGATGAAAAGTGAGTTTTCAGGTATAAGTGTACAAAATTTACGTGATTTGTCGGATGATGGCGATTTCGTCGGGTATCATAGATACCAGCATACGGTAGTATCTGCATCTTGCACATGTGACTGCATGCATAGAAAATGAGTTAAAATATGGGCCTTCTCTTTTCTTTTACCCAGACATATTTTTGGTTGGGTAAATCTTACAAATTGTAAAGGAGTGGTAGAAATCAATAGTGCTTAAAAAAAAAAAGCATTGCCTACATTGTATACTAAAACATAGCCATTCATGTTAAATGAATGTAGTTATAAGTCTCCTTTCATGAACAAAGATGTGCAGGGTCCCAACCTACTCTAGAGAAAATAAAAGGTCAAGGTTAGGACCTCTTTTGACCCGTCATTGAAATTCACGAGTGCCGTTTTTCCAGGAACAATTTGAGACTCTTTCAGCATATGCTCCTGTTCATGAGCATTTCATTAATTTTCGTCAATTTTTTCAGGTAAAAATGAAATCCATGTTTGCAATTGGCTTTGCATTTACTGCCCTACTTAGCACTTTCAACTCAATGTAAGTACGATTTTAGTATTCTCCAATAATCCGTTTTTACTTCACATTGACATAGATTCCTAAAAGCTCCATTTGCTTCGGGTTGGGCATGTTTTAAGCAGATGGCTTTAGTTGTACTTTATACATGAAGAGAAACGGAAAATAGTTGGGCATAATCGAACAATGGGGGTAGCTAAGTAAGTGGGAAGAGATTTTGAAGTTGGTCCAAAATTTTGATCACTAACGGTTCAAAATCTCTTGCCTCGCGTACTAATCACAGGTAGAGGCATGAGATAGTCTACTTTGGCATGAGACAGTCTACGACTAACTCGTGTAGAAGATCCTGGGGTCAAGCCTGAATTTAGCCATCCCTGGCATTTTCGGGAAGAGAAGGGCTCTTTAATACCTTGTGTTTATGCCGAGTGTCACCTATACCTGGCATTTTTGGGAAAAGACAGGCCCTGTGTTGCCGAGTGTGAGCCATCCCTGGCATTATCGGGAAGAGAAGGGTCCTGTGAGTGTTTGTGCCGATTGTGGGCCTACCCTGGCATGTTCGAGAAACATTTTTTTCTGTCTAACTAAAAGAAATTTTTCTATCTAGCTATTTGAAAGCCATGTTTGTTTTATAATAAGAAAAAATGTGTGATGTACAGATACACTAGTCCTGTTAAAATTTCAAGTTGAGCGAGTTGAACCCTTTTATATCCAAGCTTCAAAATGGCATCTAACCTGCTAGCCTTTTGATTAATTATTTTACTCCTTTATCATCAGTATCATTTAAGGTGTAAGTAAAGAAAACGTATGGTTTGCGTGCTCATTTTTGGTAAGGCCTTATTTGGGGTGCGGTTTATCTGAGAGACAGACAGTGACAGTAGGGTAGCACTTTAAAGAAACATTTGTATTTTTGACTATTTCCGTCTAGTAGTTTTTACATCTCAACATGGTCACTGAATACAATAGTAAAATAAAATAAATGGCCTGGTTGCCAGGTGATTAATTTTTAACTCTGCCGTAAACTGAAAATACCGTCAATTCGGCAAATTTACTTTGGTTGAAATTCACATTACAGACAGTCACTTACGCAAAACCAAAGTTCCATTATTCAAACTTGCAAATTTTTGACTATCTGTACTTACAGCCTTCTTCATGCAAGAGTCATGATACTTGCACAGGCAAGAGTCATGAGGCTTGCACAATAACCCCCAACGAACTTTCTCAAGTCCTATATCTTCAAATTTCCCTCTGCTTTCCCACTTCTTTCCCAGTGAGCCTTGGAACTAAGTCAGCTTTCTAGCTCTCAACTCACTGCCTTAGCTGGCTCCCTCATCAATACTGGAGCTGTTGCTGAACGAAGGTAGAAATGTTTACCAGCTTTTCGCCAGTTTTTCATTCCAGTTCAGCTGTCAGTATTATTCCTATCTGTTGATATGCAGATTTTTGTACGTTCATCAGTGGTATTTTCCTATCTTGGCAGTGTTGAATGGCGATGGCCTCCCACGCTGGGAGGTGAGCTCCTCTGCTCGTGTCCGACTTCAGCATCACCTTTGTGTTATCCTAGTCTGCTTGGTGTTTCTTCTTTTCACAATGCAAGGCTACAGCGTTCATCTTGTCTTCGTCAATGGTGGCTTGTTCATTTGCGTCCGAGTCAAGGAGTATGTCCAAGCCACCATTGACTGAGACAAGAAGAGCACTGTAGCCTTGCATTGTGAAAAGAGTAAACACCAAGCAGCCTGACGTCCGGCACGAGCAGGGGAGCACACCTCCGAGCATTGGAGGCCATTGCCATTCAACACTGCCAAGATAGGAAAATGCCACTTACGAACGTGCAAAAATCGGCATATCAGCAGATAGGAAGAATAGTAACAACTGAACTGAATAAAAACTGGCGAAACCAGGCGAAAATTTGTACCTTCGTTCAGCAACACCTCCAGTATTGATGAGGAACTCAGACAGTGAGCTTGAGAGCTAGAAAGCTAACTAGTTCCAAGGCTCACTGGGAAAGAAGAAGGAAATTTGAAGATAGTGGACTTGAAAAAGTTCGTTAGAGGTTGTTGCTCAAATCTCATGACTCTTCCCTGAAGAAGCCTATCAGTAGAGATAGTTGAAAATTTGCAAGTTTGAATAGTGGAGCTTGGGCGATTTTTGGTTTTGCGTAAGTGACTGTAATAGCTAAGGATCGTTTACATTGAAGTGTACAACTCATGATTTATGAAAATAATCGAACTTCAATAATGATTCACAACTAATTTACGTTGCTGCAAATTCTCGATAGTCATTAAACACCCGTTGTTATGTGTTATGTGCTTCCTCCGTTCTGGACACTCTTGCAACTAGAGATGCACCGATGTGCTCAAATGCCGATTCCGTGTCCGATTTCGATGTTGAAAAAAACATCGGCCGATATCCAATTCCGATAATTGTGGTCCTATGTTTAAGAAAGTAAAATGAAACTAAGTTACAGTTTTCACCGAGTCAAAAATAATTAAGAGGATTTCAGAAATAAAATTAAAATTTTCCGTAGGGTTAAAATTTAGCTCCCAGATTAGTTGTAAGTACATCTGTCGCAAAATAATTATAAATTTGTGGATTTCCTATGTTTTAACATCTGCTGCCTAAAACCGATGCCGATTTTTCAATGACCGATGTAGCCAAAAATGTCCGATGCCAACATCGGTACATCTCTACTTGCAACTACGTAAATAAGTTGTGAGTCCTTATTGAAGTTCGGAGTATTTTCATAAATCATGAACTGTCTGTAATATCTGCCGTAAACCAAACAGTTGGTTTGCGGGGATTGCGGATTAGGAATGAAGCTAGCATAGTGTTCAAAAGCTGCTGAAGAACCAACAGTTGCAACAATACGTGATGCATTTCTTGAAAAATGTTTGCTTGCTCTTTATTTTTTTTTAATTGACACTATAGCTTTTAATAGCAGATTTTTGTTTTTGCAGATTTGATGGAAGAATTGTGGCCAAGTTACCATTTGTTCCCATATCATGGATTCAAGGAATATCCCATCGAAATATCATGGGAGAAGATTATACTGATTGCTCTTTTATATTTTTGTACATATTATGTACTATGTCCATTAGGCAGGTAAGGAAACAAATTTGTCGCAAAATATTCAGCCTACACAACCATAACTCACAGTTTAAAAAAACTGAAAGCAGCAGTTGTTACCATGGGCACAATTTTTTTTTTGTTAACAAAAACGTTTTTAAGGATTGGCATTTTACGTTGAGGTTTCACATGGTGCAATATGTACAATTACACGCAAGTTCAACTCACTCAACTTGAAATATGCAATAGCGTATTGTCAGCCCATGGTCTTCTTTATGGACTGGGTGACAACCGACAAGTGCCACTTTTATCATTTTCAACACAAGTCTCTGCCCCAGCGATACATGTTTTTACTTAAACATTTTGTTGGTGCATCAACATTATAAATCTCTTTGAAAACATTTCTCCTCATATTAGTACTAGCAGTAGTACCCTGCTTCGCCCGGGGTTTTGTTTCGCCCATGGTTGTTTCCCAGTTTTTGCCCAATGTTGCCTGAACGTACAGTGCGACGGGCATTTCCTCCAATCCTCTACCTCCCATCCACTCCCTCCCTTCTTCATTGCCCTCCTATACACCTACCCGTCCCTCTCCTTACCTACCTCCCCTTTGCTACACATAGTTGAATTTGGAGGGGTAGAATTAAATACTGCCCTTCCCCCCTTTTGCGAGATTTGGGCAAATGAAATTGCTACGGTCTATATCCCAAACAACCCAGAAAAGTACCTTTTAGATTTAGTTAATGCGTAGTGACATGCTTAGTGGTAACCAATGCACTCCCCCCCCCAAAAAAAAAAAAATATGTTTATTTTCTAAAGAGCAGGACTAACAGAAGCAGTACGCCACACATGGGCATTCCCCGTTAAGGAACCCCCAACTCCCAGTTTATCGCTTTGGCTTGACCGATCTGTACCGTGTGTAAAATAACTGTCTTTCGTGCATGATGTCATTTAACACTGTTGCATGAACGTTGACAGTGACAGGCAATTTTTATTCCTGCAAGTTTCCCTTTTCTTCTCATCATCTCCCCCATACCAAACAACCAAAAATTACCTTTTATGTTCAGTTAAGGGTAATCATATGCTTAATGCTAATAGACGCAATGCCCCCCACCCTCCCAGTACCTTTATTTTGTAGCATTAGAATGTCAAGAACATAGCTAACAGACACACTGCCCCCACAAACGGGCATTTGGCTTGAGCCATCAGTACCGTGTGAAAAATAACTCTTCGTGCATTAAGTCATTTAAGACATGCCTCTGTAATGACCGCGCAGAGCACACTGTTATTCGAGGCACCAATGTGCCAATTTCAACTTCTTGTAGGAGTTTCCCTTTCCGGGGTCGTTACTTCGTTTCTGTTATGCGACTTTGATTTATAATGTAAGATTACCACTGAAAAGATTTTGCTTCTATTTGCAGAATATACAAAAACTCCTAGGCTTTGCCCCTTCTCGGACAGCCAACAAGCAGAGCGGCAATATATTTGGCCCCAATCCACCGCAAATGAAATGAGTCTTTCATGTGTAATTTGTATAAATAAATTGTACAGAACAATATCATCAGTATTCACTCTTCCCATTACAACAAGAAATAAAATGTATGAACTGGCTAAGTGATATTTATTTTTCATATTGATTGTCACTAGATGTTTTTTTTTAAATCCCCATGCTGGGAGGGATATGGTGTACCAAACTACCAACTACGCAGTTTTAGCAAACAGTGGCTCAACGAAGCTTTGCTGAATGAGGGAGGGTAATAAATGCTGAAGAGAATTCCTGTTGTCCTTTCAGTGTTGTTGGCGCCGTTGTTTTTCTTCTTTTATTAAAGTAATAGATTAGTTGAGAATTGAACTAGTGTAGTTGAGAATTGAACTAGTGTTCTCTGACCGTATTAGAATGAACAGCACGTCTTGCAGCTGCTCTGTTTTAATGAGATGGTTACCACCTTTCCATCAGACTGATTTGAATCATAATTTTTTGCTTTCCTTCAAGCTACTTAAATTGAAGTTTTAGCTAAAATGTTAATTTTATGCTCATTTACCAACAATAAAAGAAACGGTTCTTAGCTTTCCACAGCCAAGTGAGGTTGTTTTGAATGCTCATTAAGAAGTTGGGGCCAAGTTAAAATATCAGATTCTGTAGGAAGTGTGATTTCAGGCTAAATCCATGCAATATTTGCAGCTTTCATTCTGAGGAAGAGATCCTTCAAAATACTAAGCCTGAAGTTTTAGCTAAAATGTTATTTTATGCTCATTTACCAACAATAAAAGAGTGCTTAACCTGGCTGTCTACCATTGCTGGTCAACCAACAATGCTACGTTTACACTTTGGCACAGTCCAACTTAAAAAAGTTAAAAAGTTAAATGTCAGATTCTGAGATTATGGCGTGTCCCGGGGTGACTTGTCACCCTTAGTGTCACCCTAACCCAAGGAAAATTTGCAGCTTTTTGAGGACAAGATTGTTGCGATTGAAAAATCCTGGAAAAAAAATCCCATTGGAGCAACGGAATCTCTCCCACAGTTAGAGTTCGCTGGAGTCAAGATTTGAGAAGGAATTTGACCTCCGCACATCCTTTTATCGTCATGGAAGCCCAAAGCGGGTCCTATGTAGTTATTTGAATCTAAATGATCAAGTTGAAGTAGACTCGAATGTGTCGGACCGTCTAGGGTTAAGTAGAAATTGCTTTCGACGTACCTTCCTTGTTAGCCAGTACGGTTTCGGCTGACGTAATTCTAAATTCGGTTAGGTCCTTAGATGAATTAGAAGCTACACTTTACATCAAGGTTACTAGTGCAGTGAATGTTGCAATTGAGCCACTTGCTAAAAAATTAAGTCTCTCTCTTGTCATCTAGGAGAAACATCTGCCATAGTCGTGGTGCAACAATACAACAGTCGAGAGTTTGCATTGGCCCAGAGAAAATTAGGCTGTTAGGCCCAGTAAAGTTGGAAAAGAAATGCTTCTCGGGCACACAAACTAAAAAGGGGTTCTGATGACTTCATTGAATTCGTGGTCTAGATGTTTTATAAATTGGTTCCTTATCAGGACGGCTTTTAAGTTTGTGAAGAGACTTTTACAATACTGAAAAAAAAGTTCTTTTAAGGAGATATCTGTACCTTATACAGAGCAACTTTACATGAGGTGTGTTCACAATAAGAATAGAAGGAAGCCAACCAACTTAAAATGTGTTCGATATACGGAGACATTCCTTATTCGGAATAACTTTTTTCTTCACAAAATAATTTTATGCAACCAGTAATCACATAATCACATATTAATTGGTTTTCATTAAATAACTTCTCAATTTTCAGGAACAAAAATACGCATAATTTCAGAAAAATGAATACTATTACTAGTATTCCTTCCAAATTTTCGACAGACTGGAAACGTCCGTCTCCATAAGGCGCTAGAGGTGCACCGATGTTAGCATCGGACATCGGCCTTTTTTTTTAGCTACATCGGTCATCGGAACATCGGATCAATTTTTGGCAGCAGATGTTAAAACATCGGATATCCAAAATTTTCTTGGATATCCAAAATATCCAACCATTTTGTGACAGATGCACCTATAATTAATTACCTTCTGGGTGCTAAATTTTAGCCCTACATAAATTTGTTATTTTATTCGCGCAATTCTCTTATTTTTATTCCATGAAAAATGTAATTTGGTTTCACTTTACTTTCTTAAACATCGGCCGATGTTTTTTCAACATCGAAATCGGAATCGGCATTTTAGCACGTCGGTGCATCCTCATCAGGCACTACTACAATCTTGAAAACTGCTTTCTACATTTGTGTATTGGTAATGGTATTCTTTTTTTCTGAAATAGTGCGTAGTTGGTGACATGAATTTTCAGAGTAAAAACCGCTACGGAGTTTTCAATAACTTCTCAATGCTTTAATCTATCGAGTTGGCTTTTGGGACAACAAAAAGTTGTATAGTATAAATTTGTGCTTGAGTCTCGACAGAAACTCTCTAACGTGGCGATGCCCGAGAAACATTTTTTCAACTTAGTTGGTAGGCCTTAGTATCTATTTTAAAATTTACAAAATTTTGGGTCAGTTCATAAAATACCTAAACATAGCCATGATAGTTCTAAGGTCGACATTAATGTATACTGTCTCCTAATGATACTTAAAACTGGTACTCACTATTTCTTTAAGCAGCTTCGCATTCCATTTCAAGTGTCCCCGATTACTTGTATTCTGTTGAATATACCATAGATGCACTACTACATCTATTTGTGATGCAGTGTGCAGCTACTAAGAAATCCTAAAGCAATCCGTTAGCAACTACGCAATCACATGCACTTTATGAAAGCACCTGACAGAAGTGAAAACTACTAACTCGAACATTTTTAGTGTGTGTTTAATCTAGCGATCCATCTATTAACCCAAGACGTCTTCCTCAGTCCAGCTATTTTCCGAGGATCCTTCGATGTAGGAACTGTACCCCAAACACTGAAAGGCAACCAAACCCTTCGGCCAATTTGACAGTCGTGTGAAGGGCCTTCGAGACCGAGGCATTAGTGCTAGGCACGGAGTGGAACCCTGGGGCCCAAGTGCTGTGACATTTTAAAGCCCCCACAATCCGCAGCAGGGGGAAGGGAATAAAAATCATAATTGTGTAAGCCTAGACGCTTGATAGCTACGAAATGATCAAAGAGGGACCCAATTTTAATACCAACCAGGAAATTTTAAAGAAAAAACAATAATTCTACAACATGTATTTCACTTAACTATATAAATTAAAAGGTCCCCCTTACTCTCTACGAGAGGGACTATGTGCCATTGTCATCCTGCCTCTACGGCCAGTCCGCACATGAAAGACCAGACATAAGGGTGCTTAGGACCCAGAGCAGAGCTGCATTAAGGTGGTAAGGCCCTTCAGCACGTGCACCACAGATGTCCATCGTCGCCTGGCTGCATCCAGACCACACGACCACCACAAACTCCCCCTCTTTTGTTTCCCCTAGGAAACCTTAGTTGCGCCATTGCGTATTCACTGCCCAAGAAATAAGGCCATGTAATTTCAGCGATTATGACAAATCGTAAATTTTGCAACATTTTCTCTAAATGGGTTATAAAAATTATTCTTGAAGTGGTAGGTAAACAATCACTAGCTGAAGCAAAAACATCCAATTAATTATCGCAAAATTCCTATATTTTTCATGAAAACCAAGCCATTATAAGTGACAACTAGCAACTGGAACGAAATTCCGGTAGCAGTTATCTCCCAAGCAATACTCGGTTGAATCTACATCAAACAATGTTCTTAGCACATGGTTGCTGTAAGTGAGCAGTTTATCATCATCAGCCACATTCGTGGTGCGTATACGAACCAAGTGGATGCCGTTATTCAGCACCGCAAAATTGCACCTTCATCGCCACAAAACTCACCGCAAAATCAGGCTTAGTATTATCGCGTAAGTTACATGTCCTTAACAAAAAAGCAGAAAGGAAGAATCAAACAACCGTCACCATGTATCCTGGTAGCATGCTCTTCGGGACGGCCAACCTTAAGTAAGCCACACTGGGACACCATTATGTCGCGCTTGCAACCCCTCCGTTTTTATACACTAATGTTAGGCCAAATCCCTCGGTTAATAGTGGGTGGCCCAAGGACCCCAAACTCTGAACTTCCGTAAAAGTAGTTTAAAGGGTATCAATCTTCAGCCACGCTTCCAACCACAATGCGGTAGCATTCACCAATAACTGGCATCTTCTACGAGCCACTAAAAACAACCTGCTCTGCAGACTCCACAGGTTCAAACCCAGAAATCTATCAAATTTTTCTTCCTGCAGTATTGGAGTGTGAGTGCGCACAAAACCTGTTAGTGCCCACTCAAGCTCCAATTCCTAATAATTAACCTGCCTGCGCAAGTCTCACCAACTCCATATTTTAATGTTGTCATTCAGGTTTTAACTTCATATTTCTAGTCTTTCAATGTCAAATTAACATTGTTCTCCTTTATTTTCATTATTAAAGTAAAAACCAAGCAGTGCTACAAGATAAAACACGAACGACGTTTTGAAAATTTTCAATTTTCGTTATCAGGTATGCATAATAAAATTAAAGCATGGCAAATGCCACTAAGTCATTCTATGTAAAAGCATCATCATAATAAAATAAAAATAAAAGGGTACAATACCATCAATTTAAAAGGATAAAAACCAATTTCCCCTGTCAGAAGAGGCAGAAATGGCGGCTGAAATGCACCACCCAACCTTCGTCTTGGGGAAATCAAGTCGTATGGCAAGGTTTATGCAAATCGGGTCACATGTTTCAGGTTTGATCCATTTATTGGCGCTATGGGGTTTGCACACTGCCTAGAAAAAGTGTCGAGCTTTAATAGTGTTTTAATTACAGAAAAATATATTAGATATGTATTTATCTGGCACTAAGTGGTTATGAACAGGTTGTTTATGCGTGTGGATGACAAGCGTTTCGAAGATTAATAACGTGCTCTAGTTTGTTTTTCTTGAAACAAGATTTGAACCTTGTCCAAGGCGGGGGTGTGGCCAGTTGCGTGTTAGTCAGGTTACTTGCCTGTTGCTAGGCAGTGTTGTACTAATGAATTTGATTCGACTTTTAATTTGAAGTTTGATTTATGGGATGCCATGCGTTCTTGTAAGTTTTTGAAGGGATTATCCTACATATGTAGCAGTACAGGTTGGTTCCGTACATGGGATTCTATAAACAGTATTGCGTTTGGAAAGCATGTCGTCTGCTTTGTTATTGTCATTATTTGCATGGTGGGCTGCTTAATATTTTTGTGGCCGTTTGAAACAACTCGGATGTTGTTGATGCTACGTTTTTTCTTGATTTCCCCAAGACGAAGGTTGGGTGGTGCATTTCTGCCACCTTTTTTGCCCTCTTCTGAGAGGGGAAATTTACGGTTTTTATCCTTTTAAATTGATGGTATTGTACCCTTTTATTTTATTTTTATTTTTATTGTGATGATGGTTTTACATAGGATGACTTAGTAGCATTTGCCATGCTTTAATTTTATTATGCATACCTGATGATGAAAATTGAAAAACACAAACCTTGTAGCACTGCTTGGTTTTTACTTTAATAATCTGTTACCGTGCTTTTTTACTCCATTACACCTTTGTTTTCCACACAGGGCTTTCATCACTTCAGGCAAATTTAACACTTTTCGTTGTCTAACCAAATCGTCGCACATGCTATCACTACTTGACATCATATGCCCTTCTTTTCAACCAATTATCGTAATAACCTTTTTTTTATTTCAACACTCCATCCATACATACCTCAACTACGTTTTGTCATGCTCATTATAATATAACTTAGTCATTCACCTAAGAACATGGTAAGAGTTATCCTAGTCAAAATGCCATGCCGGCCAACACGCTTCTACCTGGCTGCTTAGTGCTTACCCCCAAAGTGGAGCGCCCCACTCTGTTGTCTTTTGTACCACTCACTCCCTCTCGTTCCAGAGTTCTACTCTGTACCAGTGCTCGTCTTAACGCCCACTGCAGCATTCGAACTCGCTCAACTCTTCACCAAATCATCCCTTCAATGCTTACGTATTCTGCATTCTCAATTTTTCTGCACGATATACCATACCCAATTTCTCATCAAACTCGTACTTTCTATTAGGGATGGGATGTGCGAGTGGAATAATTTTAAATCAAGTCGTGCCGAGCCGAGTTTGCAACAGAAGAACCGAGTATTTGGTTAACACACTTATTTTGCAAGTGTTTTTTTTTTATTTATTTTCTAGTGTAATAACTATAGATGCTGCTTAACGAACTGTGCCGGTCAACGTCTACAACTAGTTTTCCAGTTTTTAAGATGTAACTTTAAAATGGTTTGAACTAGTGGCTTTTAATTTGCACCGCCAGAAAGCTCTCGTCGAGACGATGAATTTGGTATATTCATCGTCAAAATATTGGAACGTCAAAATCGGTCAAAAATAGGCGAAGTTATCACATATCCACCGGATTCGAGTATGGATGCAAGCGACGAGGCTCAGCTCGAATTTTTCAATTATCGCACATCCTACTTTCTATCCACATTCCACAACTATAAAGTATCACTCACTCACGAGCTGCCGTAGTTCACTACTGGCCCGTGGGTCTAACCTTGCTCAAGATCAAATACAGGTAAAAGAAATATCGCTGCCACCAGTTACGTTCCCAAATAAATTCAGAACAACACTTAATACATCATTCCCAATTCTGCAAAAAAAAAAACAGTTAGGAGCCAAGAATCCTTAAAAAAATAAATAAATAAATAAAAATACCAAGACGACAAAGGAAAAGGCACGAAGGAGTGCCAAGTGATGACATTTTGCATGTATTGCCATAGTAAACTTGCTAATTGATGATGTTAACAAGTCACTGTGGGTGGGGATGAATCCCAATTTGTAACAGACGAGTGAAGCCGCAAAGGAGAATTATTAGTTTTAATTGAATTACTTTGGAGGAATGATGATCTAATAAACTAAATTTATGAATAAATGAGAAATAGAGGCATTGACTTTATGCTGAAGTAAATCCAGATCATGTGTGTGAATGATCGTGATGGAGTAAACATATAATGAGAATATTTATACACTTTTTCCACCATTTTTTTTTAAAACCCAAGACGACGTGTGATTTTGAGTATCGACGCTGGTAGACAATCGGAAGAAGGAAATTGATATATCTCTGAAAATTTAGTGAAACAACTGATTACGCTTCAAGTGGTGGAAAAAGTATATAAATATTCTCATTATGTCGATGAATTTCCACAGTAGTAGGCGTTTGCCAATTTTCAAATGGAGTAAACATTCTCCCTGGATAGAAGTAAGATTAGAAAGTAGTGGTGCCCCAATACCAACTTTCCGATACCAGGGCAAATTTAAAACCATGTACTGTAAGTTTATTGGCCAGTTTGGCTTATAATTTTCTTTCAACTGTTTTCCCAGCTTAATTTTTATATTCTCCCCATCCCCAACCCAAAAATTTATTCACGTTACCTTCCACCACACACCCCCATTCCAAAAAAAAAAATTACTGGCTAGGTTTCGCTTGCTCTCGCTTCCGAAAAAAGTAGACCTGTCCAAGCAAGAACATGGCAAACAAGTGATGATATTAGTTTGGTTAAATTATTTGGGTATCTGGTCACAATGGCGTAGGACGAAGCTTTGGGAGTGAGCTTTAAATGATCGTAAATATTGACGGAAAAAAGCAACTTTAAACTATTTTTACGGTAATAAAACATAACATACTGATTTCGGAATTAATAACAGGCGCTGTGGCAGTAGAATATCCAGTGGATGTTATCATTCCAAGTACTGTAAGTTGAGACCTTGGTTAGCTGTGTTCGTTGTCGAACTTCACGTTGCCAGATGCAAATCTGATAGGTTTTTCTTAGGGTCTAGGTTTTTCTTAGGATCTAAAGAAAAACTTTTATCAAAAATGTGATACTAATTTTTAGTTGTAATATGCCTCTGAAGGCCATTAGATTCGTTTCGAGGGGAGCATATGAAAGGAACGAAGGGCTGATGATGGTTGTAGGCTCCAAGAAGTGTTTGGTGAAACACTGAAAACGTGGATGCATGAGCAGAATTTTTTTTTTAATACAGTGGCATTAAAAACCTTTCATGTGCGAAGAAAAAACAATGTGTACACTCTTGACCACTTAATTAACTCATAGCGGCCTTAGTCTGTGTGATGCAGTTTTTTGCTCGTGGAATAACGCCGCAGAAATGCTAAAAAAATTTTGGAATTTGGTTCAACTGGCAGCAGAAAGTTGTCGCAGAAAAGGTTAAAAAAATCGCGGAATTTGGTTCAACTTGCAGCAGAAATTGTCGCAGAAATGGTTTAAAAAATTTCGCGGATATTGTGTGTCTTTGTAGGCTCTCGCACCAGGCCGAGTAATTGCAATATTCAAAACTCAATTAAATGGCAAGTTAGTAACTTAAGTCTTGCAACCAATTACTGTAACACTTTTTAATCCTTCATGGTCGTACAGTAACAAGAAAACTGTGTAATGCACTGTAATAGTTTTTGATACATGTTTAAGGATTTCTCGTTGTGTGTGTAATTGGTCTGAAAACCAATGCTGCCAAATGCGTATCAGGTCAGGTTGATTTTTTTTTCTTTTTGACCAAGTGCATCCAGTATACTTGAACACTAATGCTTCATATCTAACAAATGGTGGTGGCTGACCTACACCAGCCTTAAGATCTTGATGGTGATTGATCATTTTTAGAATCATCTTTGACATCAACTCTAACCGTTTAAAATCCAACGTAAAATGTTTTCTTGGCATCGGCTCAAACTATTCACAGCCAAAAATCTACATTTCATCTTTAATATATATTCTTCTCTAAAACGGGTTCTTTATCGATGATTCTTCCAAATCCAAGCCGTGACAAATCTATGCTAAGGAAGCCACCATCAATTATCAGTTCCATGATTGCTCGTCCAACAGCAGGAGCTTGCTGTATACCATGTCCGCTAAAGCCAGTTGCTATTAAGAAATTGCTGTAGTATGGATGTGCACCAATAATTCCATTTTGATCAAATGTGTTATAATCGTAGTATCCAGCCCAAGAACTCTTCAGCTATAAAAAATAAAAATAAAACATTTAAGTATATTGTACAGTCATTAATTACAAGTTAAGGGTCCGAATATAAAACAGGTACCCACCACTGAATTGTCTTCAAACCCTGCTATTTCCTGTTAAGCAGCTGGTTTTTTTTTTAATAAGTATTAAAAGACTACCTAGATACCTATCAGCGATTGAAATTATGTATTATGGACTTCATAAAGCCATTCAAAAAAAGAAGTTAGTTCTCTGGCCCTGCTACACCGAATGTTGACGAGATATAACAACAATAACCAGGGAAAGTCCGTACTCCGGACAGGTATAATAAATAAATGGTTTTGTCTGTCATGTGTTATGTCCACGCTTCATCAATCAAAGTATGTTTTCTTTAATCACAATTTTGTGCACACTAGCTAACGAATGCAGATTTTCTTTCACTTCGCTCACTCAATAACGCATCCCCTTACCACTGTAAAACTTGCTTTCTATAACAGGCACAGTGAACAACTGCTTATTTCCAGTTTGGCATCATTTTGCTTCGCTCAAGGAAGTTACTTCTTGTTCTTCACATACTAAACGACTCGTATCATGCCCCAAAAATCCTAAGCATGTCCATTTCGGGCTACTAGAACGCTCGCAAGAGCATTTTGAAACCAACGGTCACTAACACAACCAATTGAACAATGGAGCGCTCGTGCAAATTAAGGGAGATAGACTTGAAATACTATTTTGGGTTCAATCGTTGCTTTTATCTTCAAAGATGTATATCACCTTTCTTGCCCGAATTGCCCGAACGTTTTTGCTTCACATTGTGCCTTCCAAATATTAAGATTTACGGAAATATTTTCAGAAAACTGCTTTTGAGTGGCTATTTTTCAAGATGGCGACCATGCAAATGTGTTGTAAAGGGGTTTCTATATCAAAAATTGAATTCGAGGATCCATTTTGGACTTGTGCCAAGTTTCATTCTTTGGGCCAAATATGCACGATTTTCATGCATAGCCACCTCACTATACTCCCCACCCCTCTCTTGGCACAAAATCTCTGATGTTTGTTCCATGGCATAACGGGATTTTTCCTTCGAGATTTTGGAAGTGTTAACGGGACTTCCATCTCCCCTCCCCTTCCCCCTCACCCAACTCCCCTCTCTTCTCATCCTTGCTACAAACCTTCCATGTTTGCTCAAGAGGACAATTGGTCAACAGAGGCTTTAATGAACTGTTTGTATGCAAATGGAGTCGGGGAAGTAGAGAGAAGATGCCAGGAGCCCAACACCTTTGTAAATATCAGAGGCTACAACAACTGCCAAATTCAAATCCTTGTAAATATCAGAGGCTACACCAACTGTCAAATTCAAACCCCCCAAAAAGGCAGATATTTGTAATGGAGGGCCAAATGACAGTTGACACCTTAGAGAAATCAAGTACTCACAGTATCTAGCTAATTGTCAATAGAAGGGTGCCGATCAAAAATTAGTTAGCCACTGTGAGTATCACGATTTTGAAAGTGTGCGAATAAATGCTAAAAGTTTTACCAATGATACTGTGCATCTAAAGCCTAAAGAGAAATGACCTACTGCTTCAATAAGGTCTTACTTTAATAGCTTCAAATGCTGGCACTCTGTTGGCAATTATCGGCCAAACTTGTTTCTCGAAGAAAGAATAATCAACATCTAGATTTGTAATGGAGGGCTCTTCTTCCTAGTTTATAAATAAAAATAAATTATAAAATTATAACTTATCTCAAAGCACAATTAAGGTGTTAAATCCATGTAACTAGTTGATTACTTGACTGAACTTACCGATGATGGTGATTTTCCACAAATGTAATTTCCTCCTAAACCTTCTCTTCGAAAGTATGACCCAGATGGATCAATTAGCAACGGGCAATCGATACCGGGGCCTTTAACGCAGTGAAATACGTACACGTAACGTTTCCTAAGTAAATTGAGAATATCGTCAATTCTGTAAATTTACTTTGGTTGAAGTTCGTATTACAGACAGTCAATAATGCAAAACCAAAAATCATCCACTACTCAAACTTACAAATTTTCAACTATCTCTACTGATAGTTTTATTCACGCAAGAGTCATGAGTATTCATTCACGTCTCGAGATATCTTTCATGCACTTAACAGATCTACATTCCAGACTTTTAAAAATCAGTACAAACTCTGCTCTGGACTAAACCCGCACACGAAAAAGAAGAGCATCCACATTCATTTAACAGGAATGTGTCTAGATGCATTTAATCTGTACCCAAATCATTCAACCATGTTGCATTATCCTCTTACCTTGGCTCAACAGGAATTGCGTGTCTCAAAACACCTGGCCCAGTACCAATGTTTGCCAATTTTCCTACTTCTCCAGAATTGGCTCCAGCAGCCAGAACACCCATTGCAAACTTGATCCTTTTGTGTTCGCCATTACTTAATTTGACCTAAAGAAAATCACAAACAAAGAATGTTTTAAGCTACACATCTTGTTTATCGAAGTTAAATTAAAAGGACATATCCTCTCCCTGTTTTTGTGCGTCCTGCGCGTATATAGCTTTTGCAACATTTACATACATTTGAGTGAATGCAGCAAAACTGTCTCGTACGTGGAAAAAACTAGAAATAAAAAGCATTTGTTGCATTCACACACGTTTGAACTAACGTTGCAAAACTGAGTAGTGCAGGGAAAGCCAACATGGACGCATGCACCATAAGTGATTAGATTTATCAGTATGGCACACACTGTACTTCGCTGGGGAGGAGTGATGGTGAAGATCTTGTGTTGCAATCTCTCACCCGAATGGTGCAGCAGCACATCATCATCTAACCAAGATGACAATAATAGTCACCATGACTGCAGTTGCCATCTTGGTCGCAAGTGCTGCTAAAAAATTTGTAAATTTTGGTGGTTTTTAGAATGGGCGACAGGTGGCCGGACTGGTGCAACACAACATCTTCATTAAGAACACACTCGCCGAACTGCTAATTTAACGTTAACCTTGGCATAACCTCTTGAGGTTGTAACTAACTTCCAACTGTTTTTTTTTTCTTCCACCGCTTACAGGGTGCACACCGAGTTTCATGACGCCCACAAAAGAAATAGCATTCTGGTTTTTGAGCGCCGACCGTATGACCAATTTTTCTTAAAGTTCCATGCGTACTCGAGTCAGTCACGTGATTCTGAGACGGGACCGATGACCACTGGGCTACATTGGCTCACTTTGCTTGGGGTCCACTGGGTGCCCCTCAAAAAATGTGTGGTGGGAGAAGCTTAGGGATTTACATTTTCCTTCATCTTGTAGCGAAGAACATTTGGGTACGCTAGGACTGAAGAGGTGAAAAATCACATATGAATTAGTGGTCAAGCAATGAAATATTTTTTTCGTTCAAAGACATTCGAAAAATAATTTCATCACATGCCCCTATGTTGGGCTGCAGGGTAAAGCAAATAATTTAAGAGTTGTCCATTACTGCCATTTTTATCCAATATAGCCCTAGTGTCTGCATTTTGTGGAATTGAAAAAGTTATGTTCCAGCTACGGCAAGAAACGGTGAAAGAACCTCCTTGGAGCCATTTATGTCAGGTACACAGATAAAGCAAAATTGCAGAGGCAGAAGGCTTGAAGTAAGAGGAAGTAAGTGAGCACACCTGCATGCAGCAGGTTTTTGTGGTGGCCGCAACAAGTTGTAGTATGCAGAACCTTCCTAACCTGCCGAAGCCAAGTCACTCAAATTCACTGTTACAGTTTGACACTTGGGCGTAGAGTGTGCTATGTTAGTGGTATCAAATACTCACCAGTGGCTGCTTTCTTCGCCACTCTTTTCCCCTTCATCATCAGTGTGGCAACATTGAAATGCAAAAAATCTCCGGCCACCGCTGCATGATCACACTTGGCCAGATACTGAGTAATCCTTTTCCGCGAAGCGGCACACAATTTCAAAATCTGGGGCCAATGGTCGACCGGAATTAAATGACAGGTTTCAAAAGGATGTCCATGCAGGGAACATGGTCTGTACGTTCAACACACTCCTCGTACAAACCCAATGTTGTGTTTGAAATGTGTGCAGGGTCGTTTCATTTTAGGCCCGACGACAGACATCATTACATCGGATGATGACATCATTCACAAAACTGCGATGACAACAATCCAAAACAAAAAAAATTGCACCTAATGTGCCTTAAGTTTGCAATCCATCCACAAAACGAAAGTAAAAAAAAATTCTTTCAAGTTCAATGAAAATCTAACAAAAACAGCGGACAAACTGAAAATGCAAAAGCTCACAGTGCATCTTAATAATAAAGACAGCGGATGCTTTCGCATGTGCATGGCGTCAGGACTGGGTAGGCAGGTTGGGAGGAGACAGGACTTTAAAATTCGTCTGAGCACTCAATAAATGCAAAAAAAATAATTAGGAAGGTATTCTGGGATAAAAACAATAGCATACCACAACACCATCCATGTATCGAAACGGATGTTGCGATCCATCAATATCTTCAGTATAATGTTCATCATTTACTTTGTACTCAAAGTCGACTACTTCTCCATCTACAAATTTGGTTCCAAATGACATGGCCTTTTCCTTAAAAGCTTTCAAAAGACACCAAGGATCAAACCATCCTTCATTTTGAACACCTGAAACAAACGGAAAGTGTAAACACAAAAAGGACATAGAAGTATTTTCTTTCACGAATCCTTAGTGTAATTTTGGTATTTACCAAGAATTTTCCAACTGAACAAACAATTTTTTTTTAAGAATTATTACGTTTTGTTAATGAAATTTTCAAGCGTCAGCTAACAACGTAACATTCTATAAGAGTGGTGGTTGGAACTTGCATTTTGCAGAAGTTACAAGATTGATGCCGACGCCCTAGTTGCAAACAGCTGACGTTACGAAAATTAATCATTGGTTTACTAACCATTGAAAATATTAAGTACATTTTTGGAGAAAGATGGTATAGAGTCAAGAAATGTGTAGCAAAGTGGCTTAAGACTTTTTTTTGCATTACTAAACCTCAGTTGTATCTGCTGAAGGACTAAATCCCTGGTGTTCACTGATAATAACTCACAAGCTTTAGGCCGTGTAAAGAAATAAGTTTGTTTCTCGGGTATTTTCATTCAAAAAGTAACCAGGCCACCAGGCTTTTTATTTCATTTTTTATTTTACTGGAAGTAACTCAAGTCTTACTTTCAACTGCTCAAAACACTTGCATTTCAACTTTACGGAAAAACTTTGCAAAACACTTAATTTTATGGAGCTGAAAGTGGTTAATTTAGGCTAAATAATACATATTTTCAGCTAACTGAATTGCTTTTCCTTGTAACGGTAATAAATTTAGCTTGAACTAGCAAATAAAAACATCGACAAGGGGCAAATTTGACCACCAGGCAGGGCCTGAGAAACAACTAATTTTTTTTTCGTAGCCTTAGTTGCACTACATATTTATGATTTACGTCTCATGAAATCAAAATAGTTCTTGACTCACTTTAGAGTGAAACTGCAGTGGAAATGTTGAAGTGAGCTAGCAACTTACCATAGCAACCTAATTCAATTCCTTCCGTGTGAATCCACGGAAAATTTTCTTTTAGTTGTGATGGTGTCATTAGTTCTACTTTGGCCCCCAA
>JAHWFP010126528.1:0-26836 GCA_023313725.1 Lithobius niger
GGGGGGGGTTTCAATAAAAAATTGCCAAACTGCTTCACGATCTACTGCTTTTAACACTATACGGTTGCAAACGTTTCGTGTGCTTTCCAGGACTATTCCAGATTCACTGTATTGTCTTAAAATCAAGTTTATTTTGTAAGCGCAGTTCAGTAGTTTATATCAACAAGCCAGAAAAAAATGACGTTTGTTAGTTTTATCTGAAATGCAGTATGAAGCCTGAGGCAAAGGAGAACTGCAGGTAGCAAAAGGGGAATCCCAAGTCTGAACAAAAAGGAAGGAATCACCTGAGAAGTGAAAAGAAGGATCCAATCCCCTTAGGTATGGAACTGCCACTAGACAAAGTGGATTCCCACAAATGACACAGTGTAAGGAGGTCACACTAGTCAACTTTGTAACAAGGAATGGCTATAGCACTTTGAGCTACTGAGTCACACTGGTTCACTGTGTCACATTGGGTGTGTGTGTCGCTGGGTCAATTTACTTGATCATCCAGTCCTGCTAAAAAAAAATGTGACCTAATGCCTCCGTCCAGCTCTGTTTAGATAGCAATGCCGGCTGAAGAAAGGTGAGGTGAATAGCTTTGTATCATGGGGGTAAAATGCATTCCACACAACAGAGTAACAATCATGTAACATCTGAATCGGCAATATACACATTAAAAAAAAGTTCAGTAAACATTTATCAGTATACATAACGAAAAAAAAAACCAAATTAAACACGTACTTACGGCTGAGTAAGTTGGTAGGCCCATTCGTTTCGCCTCATTGAGGTTCGTTTATCCTCATTGGGATTAAAACGAGGTTTTAATCCCTTTTAATCCCTTTTAATCCCTTTTACTGATAGAAGAAGATAAGTTGTATTTCTTAATACTTGCTTAACTTTACCTTCAAGTCGTCGTGTGTTGATGTGTGACGTATTAAAGCCAATCCCAACTTCCCATCATCCAGAAGTTCATCCACATTTCTGTATTGTTTCGGCTCAGTTTTCATAGTTAAAGAGGCTGTCAGCATACTAGAGTAAGTGTTGGTAATGATAACGACGAACAAGGAAAATGAGAGAAGTATTACTTGCCTTGAACGATGACGGGTTAAATCTATAATGCCTGAAAGATTTAAATTAATTACATGTAAGGAATCCAAGTTTTTTTCGTTGTAATTTATGCTCTCAAGTCCGGTATCTATATCTTTCTCTTGTTCCGTCACTTTAATTAAGTCATAACAAAAACAAAACAGGCACGCAGGTTGCCAATCAGAGAATGGTTTGTGCCTACAAAGGCATTGGACCAACAGACCGAAACATTCGTCAAGTTCCATGCCACTCTGGTAGCAATGTTCAACTTTTTCAATCCACTTCAGGAGTATTAGGCAGTTGGACGTAACCTGGCAAAATATTGGTCTTTTGAAATCACGCAGAACCATTCTCTAATTGGCAGTCTATTTACAGTCTTGGTTTTCGATAAGAGATAACTTTTTCTTCAATAGGAGTTGTGCAAATAGTTAGACTAAGTCCATCATTACTAAATTCTCATGTCTGACCACACAGCCCTTCGAACATGATCAAACTGTCAACTCGTAGATATTTGTTAGCAAAATTGTCCCTCTCTATCCCAAGGTAATCTTAACATTTAAAAAGGAAGTTAACTCGAGAATTTTTGTTTTCTTTCGGCTAAACGAGCACCATGCCGATTTATACTGAGTATATTCCACTTACCACCATGGTGGAAGGTAGAGGAAGAGAGGGTGTTATCGAGGAAGAGGGGTATTACCGGTGATAACACCACTTCTTCCTTTTCGTTGTACACGTGCACAACTTGCCAAGCTAAACTTAAAACAAATGCTAACTACTAATTAATTGTCGTGGCTTTTGGCTCGTACATATACCAGCAGGAGAACTAGCCATATTCATTATGATTTTCGTATTTTTAAATCAAATTTTATAAATTTTTACACTAGTCTCTGATAATTTTTCTTCAGTGATCTATTGGCATAAATAATTTTAATTTTTACCGTGTTAGTATTTTAGTTCATCAATCCCATGGTAATTGTTAGCAAACGATTAAAAATTAGGAAAGGAACACATACAGCACTATCTCTCGGCGGTTTTAACCAATGCCTGGTTGATGCGGCGCGTTTAACTGGAAAAAGTCACTGACAGCAGGATCGCCTATAGCTTCTCGTAGGAAACAAATGATTTTGTGACCTGATAGATTGGTATGCTAATAAAACGTTGTATTACGTTAGAAATATTAATAAACACAAATAATGCGCTTAATCCTTTTGTTATTATTTATTTTGAATTGGGATATATTCCAGTAAAACAGCCCTCTAGCTTTTGTATAATACGGCTAAAAAAATGTTTTCGCACTCAGCCTGTAACCAGACTAAAACTAACTCACGCTAATTAATTTGAAATTATACCTAATTGCAAAATAATTAGCATTCGTTAGTTTTAATGTCAGGTTAGAGGCTTCGTTCGAAAACAGTAGCCGTATTATCCACTAAAGTTCTGGGGCAATAACTACTGAAAAGACCCGAGCAAATCGGAAGCAAAACCGAATTACACTGATAACACGACGGAGAATCGAAAACGAACCGTAGAACGAAATTGCTTTGGAGAATCGTTTTGCGGAAAGAAAAACAAAAAACTCAAACCGAATCCCACTCAAGAAAGTAAATCTAGAAAAGAGCTTCGTGCTAAAACACCCAAATTATCGATTTCATAGAAGCACTAGGGGTATAATAGCTGAAAAGACCCCGGTGAAAAGAACACACCTGAGCCTTCTGCATCTGTAATAATAGCCTCGAAGCTTTTCTGAAAGGTCACTGACAAACAAACCACATATCTGTGCAGTATATCTCACTGTGCAGAGGACTCTCTTTGTTTTATTCTGACGTATTCTATTCGATTCTGACATATTTCAGTTTTGTTAATATAAACAACTGTATTAATACAAACAACTTGGATTTGTATTTCTACTTGTAAGTTTTGAGTAACGGAACAATGTTACGGGGCAATGCCCATCCTAGGCGCCCCTCCCCCACGTAGCATAGCCACCGTAGACAGGAGCAGGCTCATGAAGTTTTTTCTTATTTATTATGTTTTCAGAATTGCTGCATCATCTACGATGATACGAACTACTCACAGTTCTCCATTTGTTCTCAGTGGAAATAGATTTGACTTCATGTAGCAGAACTGTTAGTCAGGAAGAATAACGGTCAGTAAAACTGAACTAAGCACCCTGTAAGCTTATTAATTTTTGAATAGCGGAATGGGAGATGACATCCGTCGGTTTCATGTTCGACGCTCTATCTAGAAGTTAAAATCTAAAAATATCTTACGGAGTGTTGTTTGGAAGTTTGCTGAAGTCTGACCCTTTGTTTGCTAACCATACCTGCAACAATATTTTGTTTATCTCTACACCACTGGTTGTAAGGAGGGTGTGGGCAAAGGGGAAACATTATCCCAGGCCTCACCAGGCAGGGGGTTTTGCTCCTTCTCAGTGATGGTTAAAAAAAGGAACGCCTCATATTGTTACTAGTATAAAAAAAATTCTTTAGACTATTAAGATCTTTTCAGGGCACCCCAATAATGAGTTTATGGACCTGGGGAAACAGACCTCAGTTTAAAACTTTGCACTGGGCCCGGGGAACAACAAACGTACATAATATACCAACACTCAACACTCCGCACTGCAGCTATTCCCTCCTACTTTGTTGACATAGAACAACCTGACGAGCTGCGAAGATTGGCCAAGCACGGAAGCTTCAGGCAGCGAATGTGACATTGGGAATGCCGCTGACTGTACGTTATCCGTGACATTTAGGACGCTTTCCAAACTTTATCTTCTAACTACTTAGAACAGAGTACCAGCCAGTAAAAAGTCACTTCCGTTTACGAAAACGGAAGTGTAAGCCGAGAGATGTTAGTGCCGTTATCGTATGCTATGTCGTTTTTCGTGCCTGTACGTCATAACAACGTGGAAATAACTGCGCTTAACAAAACAGCTACGTTACAACAGTGAGATGATAGTACAGCGCATGGCAAAACAGCTTGCAACGACATAACAGCAGAAAGATAAAGTAGCTTGGGATAAACCAGCATGTGAAAAAATAGTACAAATTGTTATTTTAAAACGATGACGTTTCGAACATTGTCAATGATGCTCTCCTCAAGTCATAGTTCAAGCTAGTGCTCCACATTTCTAAATGACTATTTTATATGTGCTTATGAGGTAGGTGAGGGAAGAGGAGGCGAAAGAGGGACAATTTGTCGTTTGCAGGCGCTTGTTCTGCAAAAAGAAAATTTTGGCAAAAAGTTATTTTTTAACGAGGTGTTCTGTGCTCTGGGTACAAAAATAAAACAAGTTACAAGTAAAACGTTTGGCCAACATTACAATACAAAACTGTGGAGCTGAAAAAAATGACTGGTAGATAATATAGCTAGGGGAAGTGAAAGGGGTGAAGAGGGGGAAAAATAATGGTGGTAAAACACAAGGACAAACTCCATTTACGTGATACCAGCCAGCTTACAAGTATTGTGAAACCAAAGCTGCAAAGCGTGGACTAGCTCAGCAAACGCCATACACGCGATACACGAAGTCCAACGTCTGGCCAAGGCAAGCAGGGCTATCTCGCACTCTTCTGCTCAGCCTAGAATCTTTCAGCTAGCGGGTTCAATTCGCTCAGCACGTTTTTTTGCCAACCAATCAGAAAGAAGAGTCGATGTCGTTTCAGGCAAGATGGTGACGTTAAACGGATTCCTGCACTTAATCGGTTCGTCACTCAAGTTTAGATAAATACTTTCATTGTAAGACAAACAAAATAAATCTTTACATAGATAGGCATGTATTTAACAATCGGGGGCCCATGAAATAGTATGCAGACTAGGTTCAAATCATGATGCACGATGTTGTTTGCCTCTGATCAAAGTAGATCAGAGGCCACCAAGCTAAATCACTGCTAGAAACGATAGTCCACTTCTCACAAAAGTCCTTAAACTTGCTTTCGTGATGCATATCTGGAGAATAATCCATTGATTCTGAAAATGCTGTAATATGGATCTGAAAGTCTTGCAGTAATTAGCTATCAGCAAAAATATGTGTTCATTTTAGGCCATTCAGAGATATGGTAGGATGCCGTAGTACTAGACAAGTTGCTTGAATGGAATTGAAACAGCATGAAGTGAGAGCAAGACGGGGGTCAGCAATGAAATGGGCACGCAAGTCCATGTAATGTGGGTAGTTTGCCTGCAGGTCTTTTGTAAATGGAGTTGGGGGCTTTACACACTAGATAAAATAAAATCAGACTTGCTAGTGTAAGTTGTGAGTAGTAACACGAAGGCTGATGAGCATCAGGTCCACATTTTCATAACGTTCAACTATATTTGTAATTATTTTTTTTAATTACCTATTTTTATTTACCGTCTTAATGTCTTATCTGCAGTTCAAATTAAACATAACTTTTTTTGGCCTAAGTAAGTAATAAAGAAGCAGCACCCGAAAGCAACAAGTTATAACTCTCCCCCTCTTGCCACCCCCCACATAAATTTTGGTTTTAGGTGAGCAGGCAATACTTGTGGCAATTTTTGTTCATTGATCTGAGGAGAGCAGTGATAATTCTAGAAACGCCATATTTTTGAGCAGTTTTTTGCGCTGTTTTGTATTGTATTGTCGTCACGTTATTATGAAATTGCTGTTTTTTCGTGCGCCTTAATTTTCACGCTGTTTTTACAGGATACCGTTTTTCGTATTATGGCGCTGCCAAAAAATAAAGCCACAGACGAACAAGATGGCATAGCAAGCTGAGGGTGGTCGTTTCCAAAATACATTCAGAGTGAACATGGTTGCCTCCATTGAGTTCAATTATTTTGTTATGGGGCTAATACTCGTATCTCATACCGGACTTTTTCAACAGAATAAAACACATCTGTACTGCTAAAACTTGCATAACTTCGCTGTCCTTCTTGAGCCAGTCTTTTAGGATCTTTAATTGTTGATCTTTAATTATTATCCGTATAGAAACCTCTGTTATTACGTAAATTGTTAATAAATTGAATGCCAGATGTCAGCCTAAAAAAGATTTTGGAGCCAGTTATGTATTCTGGTTAGTTTTGAATGCCAGTAGGTAGTCCTTTACTAAACTATACTGTGTTATAAATTTTTTTTTAATAAGATGCAGTTCAAAACTTTTAAATTTGAGATTTTAAAATTCACAGAAGACCATCGCCAGATTTAACATCTGAGGAAACAAAAACCCATCTTCGTCTCAATTTTGTCCCCTTTGCTTAGATGGCGTATCATTATTATTTAATGCATAATAATTAGTTATTTCCTAGGCAATACCTGTTTGAAGAAGAATACACACCAAAGTCCACAGATTGTCATATACATCACAATTGGGATCAAACCGATGATAATTGCTAAATCGCAAGGATTTCCACGCGAACGCCATGACGCTAGCTAAAACCACGAGGCACACGACCGTACATGCCAGCCAAACCATCCAGGAAAATGGTTGGAGGAAAAGCAAGAAACTGAATGTTTGATCTGTCAAGACCGGTCTTCGTATTAGTAAGGATATTTCCTCAGTAGCAATGGGGAGAGAAAATTTCACAGCCTCACTTCTTTCAGGTGTGAGACTTAAACCGACGATCCCAACATCAACTTCCTGCAATGAGAAAAAAATATTAATATTCATGATCGCCCTAGATAATAAATCTTCAAAAAAAACACTGAATTTCAATTAGTACATCAATCATTATTTAAACCACTAACTGAAATGCTATATGTGCGTGTATTTATTTGTCCTTTTCCGTTTATAATAATTTCCGATTAGTATTATTGAATGATAGTGACTATTGCTGTGTTCGTGTTGTATTTTTCTTTCGCTTTAAAGTTAAAAATTCCAAAAAACCTGTTGCCCAGTTTTATTAATTTACGAACTAACTTCCAGAAATAATGGACACAAAGTATGTGGAAATTTGACACTTTAATAAAAATAATGGGTACAAAAGGTATCGTGGGTTCCTGACAGGCAGGCATACCCAAGCCAAAAATGACAAGTTCCACTGCTTCGCATCGCACATCGCTATACCACGAGCCACGGCTGTTTGCCGTGATGTCATCATGAGTTAGCCACTGACGGCCGAGAATAGGAGATCTTTGGCCATCTGAGTGGGCTAGCCCAGCCACGTGATACGTGCAAACAGCCGTGACGCATGGTTTAAAAGTCTGTTTATGACGGATTCCTCGGAAAAGTGGCCTTGTTGATGAGGTTCTGCGAATCCTAAACAACTAGAACGTCATTTTCTTCAAGAACAGGGTCACACGTAAGATCAATTAAAAACGTACCATGGCTCGGATACGTTTCTGTGCGATGGAGCACACATATGTCAAGAATTTTCGGTCACTCACACAGGATGTAACAAAAGAAATGAAACATGCGGATATTGTCATACTTCTCCCACCCAATAGACGACCCTAAATGTGAGCGAAATAGGAATATGTGTTGCAACTGGCTGATTAAAGTTAGAAAGGGAAGATGTCTGTTTTTGGTGCAATCTATTGTCAAAACTACCTCCAATTTTGTGTGTGAAAGCATTATCATCAATAGTATACACTAAACACACACTATGACACCACGCTATTCAGCTATGGCCAGGAGCACCATAAAAAAATTTTGGTGGTAAGGTGCTTCAAATACACATTTCATCACTACAATCTATGGTGAGTCCAGCATAGATTCACAATGGCAGGGAATGGTTGTACAGCACCAATAGCGTGATAGTGTAGGGATACTTAATAATCGAATGATATAACTATAACTTAAAGTAAGACATTGCCAGATAATGTAGTGGTACAGTTTGTAGATGGATTTAATTATTTGCCTGACTTACGCTGAATCTCTCAGACTTGGATGTACTTAGCGCTATTAGTGAAAGCAGGCTTCGAGTTATATCGGGGTTGAGAGCATTACTAACTAACTTTAAGTTATTTTGGCAGAAATTGTCGTTTGGAAGTAACAACTTGTTTATGATTCTGTTGTTTCTATGGGAATAATCTTTCTCAATGAAGTTGGTAACCTTCACATTCAATAACAATGACGGTAAATTTTACACTCGGTATTTGATATTTGCAATACGAATGTGTTTACATTTTTGGAAAGTGTGTTTGCTTAACGATTTAAAAAGTGTTCTCAGTCGAGTCATCGCAGGAAAAGTCTTGAATTTCAAATTGTAGGTCCAAACATTAGTAATGTCAAATCTGTGGTGCTGTAGAGACCGGGAAAGTATGAAAAATTTAATTCTGGATCCGTACAGCATTGTGAACTGCTGGACGTTTAAGTTGAACAAAATACTAGTCGTGACACACAATAACGTAATAAAATAAAGTCTGCAACGTTTTGTAATAGTGTTGTGTAAAAAAGGTGTCGAAATTAAAATTTCAGCACTGGAATATTCACCAAGCCATCGTGGTCTTGAAATCTTTAAGCTAAGCGAATTAAGCTATTTTTTGTACGAGTAATGAAGCTTAGCACAAATTTTTAGAAAACATATTTCTACACGAATTTAATAATAATAAAATAATAATAATTTATTCTACACTTTGCACGAAACCAAGGGGTTTGTATGTGCACATTAACAAAATACAATACATGGTAAAAGTAAGAAAGTGTTACAAAAACTTCACTAAATTATAAACTATAATTATTATAACTACAATATACAGAATTTCTACAATAACAACTAAAAATAAAGACTACAATAAAGATTACAGTGTGAGTACACTAAAGACTATTAAGACTACAATATTAATAAAGACTAAAAGACTTTTAAAATTGTTGTGCTGGAAGACGGTGTGGACGGTTCCTACAGATGGCTCAGATATCGTAGTTGTTATAAACGTAGTTTGGTTTAATTCACTAGGGTTTGACCCCCCAAAGAAAAACCTTACATTTCGCATTAACATGAACCCAAAACAACCATCACCAACCATAACAGCCAACAATGTTCAAAGGTTATTAACCACGGCAACGCTCACAACAATATATGCATGCAACCATTGTATACCCGCGTCAAAAATCCATTTTTTAATTTCTTTCCTAAAGTTATAATCTAAGTTCCTTAATTCTACTGGTAATTTATTAAATATTTTTGGAATTACGTAATTCATTGCACGTTTCTCATATGAATTTCTGTATGAAGGCATCCTTAACCAATTATTATTATTTCTTACAGCTCTCACTATAATTTTTTTCCAATCTTTTTCTTATAATTTTGCACTATTATAGTAAAATCCATTAACATTTCTAAAGTCATGAGTTTATTTTCAGTTAAAATTTCCTTTGTACTCTTTTTAATAGTATTGTAACTTATTAAAGAGAATTTTAGCTGCTTTATTTAATACTTTTTGTAAACTTTCAATTAGTCCTTTCGACGTTGTTGCATAAACTAGAACAACGTAGAACAATTGGTTAAAGCATACCTGACATTAGACATAATATAAGTTTCATATATTAATTGCTTAGTGTGCATATCTAAAATATCTCTAATTTTATATAGTAGTGGTATATTTCTTCAAATTTTATTTTTCAAATCCTCAATGTATTGGTAAAATTTCCAATTCGTATCAATGTCAAGTCCTAAGTATGTTGTTCTATTTACAGTAGTAATTTGTTTGCAATCACAATTTGCCATTAAACAATCGTTATGATATGCTGTTATAGATACTTTACTTATCTCCATATGTGAGGTCTTAATTGGCATAAAACATGTTTTCTCGATGCTGATGCTGAGATCATTATTTTGGAAATAATTACAAATTTTATTGAAGTCATTTTGTAAATCCTTCACCATAGTATTATTTTTTCATGTATTGATAACATAAAAATATCGTCTGCATAAATTGTTAAATCTGTATTCCAATTGATTTCCTGTAAATCATTTATGTAAATAACGAATAATAAAGGGCGTAGAATTGAGCCTTGTGGCACTCAATAATCTACATATTTCCACTCATCCATGGCATCACCAATTCTGACACAGCACGTTCTATTTGTAAGGTAATTTTCGATGATTTTGGCCATTTTCCCTCTAATTCCATATAAGCTTAGTTTTTCCTTTAACACTCCTTTATCAAGAGTATAAAACGCTTTCATTAAATCAATTAAGATGGCTCCCACAAATTTACCTTCATTTAAAGCTTTTGATATATTGTTATTTAAAACATTTAATGCGTCAGATGTTCCCTTATTTTTTTGATATCAGTATTGTTTAACATTGATTAATTTAAACCTTTCTAGGAAGTTATGCATTTTATCAACAAAATACCTTTCAATTTTATTTAGTACTGGCAGTAGAGCAATTGGTCTATAATTATTAATATCATGTTTTTTACTTTTTTTATTGGTAGGTCTCAGGACTTGCTTTTAAAGTTGTTAGGCTAAATTTCTGTATTCATAATTGCAGTAATTAGTTTGACCACGAAAGTACAAGTGTGTTTTGGTGTATGGAGAAAATGTTCATTTTTGCTAACACAATTATTTAGAATTTCTTTTATTTCATATTCGGTTGGTGGTGTTATTGACAATGTGTTAATAATATTTAATTTTGATCTGTATAATTTAGTTTTCGTTCTAACTTTATTCCTTTTCACATTAATTACTTGTTGAATAAAATATTTTTAGAATTTTTGGCATAAATCTTTTTTTTTTCTTTTGGAAATTTCTTTGGGAAATTTTTTCCATTACCAATTAGATCACTTAATTTCATCCAAATTTTTTACTGTCTTTTTTATGACTTCTAAAGAATTCGTTATAAAAAAGTTGTCTCGCTTTATTTATTTCAGATTTAACTAGCTGTTTGCAATTTGCATATTTTTCTTTTAGAAAACAAAGACGGATTTTTTATTTTACACATTTTTGTCCAAAGTTTTTTTTTTTCATTTATTAATTCTAATAATTCCTTGGTCATCCATTCGTTTTTCCAGGTATGTTTTTCTGGTTTTTTCCTCCAAATTACTATATTAGTGTCGTATTTTTTTGTAATTACTTCTTCAATTTTGTTGTACATAATAATTGGGTTTTTAATATTATCAAAGCAAGTCCAGTCAAGATTTTCAAGTTGCTTTTCAATACTTTTATTTTGTTTTTACTGACATAGTCTGCCTTTATATTGTCTTTGTTTGGTTTATCTGTTATTTGATGCCACAATTCAAATGCTATGTAATAATGATCAGCTAACTCTTGTTTAATGACGAATGCATTACACATATCCCCTGATAACTTTGTGTAAATTATATCAAGACATGATTTCCTTAATTTATCCAATCTAAATTCTTCTCTTGTGGGTGAATTAATTTGCTAACTGTAGCCAAAACTTGCTAGAAGATTTTCAAATTTCTCAATGTCATGTTTATCATTTTTATCTTGAGTTTCAACTAATATGTTGAAATTAAGGTCACCGATGATTATTCAGTTTACCTTGGTACTTTTTTCATCAGAGCCTAAATACAGTTTTAAGTCCTAATTAAATTTAGCTCTATTGGATGATGGCATTCTATATATTGACAATACGTTGTAGTGATTTCACTTATATACGTAAGTTATATCAATCACTTTATTATTATTGAAAGTAATGGTTCTATAATTAACATGTTCAATTTTTTTTTCCAAAAAAAAAGATTACACCACCCCTCTTTGTTCTTTTCTGCAGGTACCAAACTGTTCATAGCCGTCTAAATGATAAGTTATTAGTTCATCTTCTTTAATATTAACTTCTGTTAGCACCATACAATCGCAGTCAATTTTACTATTTTCAATATCTACCTTAAACACATTCCAATTTAATCGACAACTTCTTATGTTCACATGAATACCTTTTAAACTACCTCCTTTGCAAAAGTTATCTTTTAGTTCTATAATATTTTCAACAATTTCATTTATGCACTCTTCACTTTCCTCAATTTTGTGGTTGTTTACCGCTGTTACTTTGATGTATTCTTTTTGCCAGGTTTTCAAGATCTTCATCATTTTTAATGGTATTTACGTACTTCTCATTGTCATTCTATTTTAAAAGAATCTTACCTTCTTTAACCCAAATGTATTTAAACTCTTGTTTGAGTTGGCTTTTTACCTTCCACAATAAGGTTTTGTAATATAGTGTCAAATGTTCGTTGACGTGGATTTTTGTGTTGTGTCCATTTTGAAAGATGTCGTCGTTTGTTATTCGTCCTTTTCTTCCGGTCAACCCATCTCTGTCTATTATGCTTCGAAACTGTACGATGATTGTTTCTGGTTTTTCTTTGTTTTTTGTAGGTAGCCCATGTGCTCTTTCTATTTGCACGTCTTTGAAGTTATCGAGTTGTAAACCCTCAGCCAGCCTGTGTATTGTGTTCCGCATGTCTTCATTTTTTTCCGTGTAGACTCCGTATATCTCAATGTTTTTGTTTCTACTATACTGCTCACTTTCATTTTAACACTTTTTTATTTCATCAATTTTCACATGTAGCACTTCTGAGTCTCGTGTTTTCTGTCATTTTGCTTATTCTTTCTTCTAGTGTCTTCATTTTCTGTTTCATTATCTCGTTTTCCTTTTTTATTTCAGTATTTTTCTTCCTAATTTCTTCATATTTTGCTTCCATGAAATAATAATATTAATAATAACAATTCTCCAAGTTGAACATGAATGGTGGACGGAAGGTGTGTGAGTCGCTAAGCTGCACCAATGCTACAAAAAGGAAAAACAGACGTGTCCAAAGTGACAATGGTTATGCTGATCTTTTTAGGAATTTTGTTAGCGACTAAGTTAAGAGCTTTCGACGGTAACCAAACACACCGTTGCAGAACTAAGGGCATTCCAAATTGGGTCGACCCGAACCAAGAAAAAGTCGGAAGGGCCAGGTGTGAACTCTGTACAACCAGTTTCCACAGGTGCCCGCGTGTACCATGAAGATTTGGAACTCTGTCGAAGAACGGAAGGTTTACTTGTACGAGGTCATGTAAGATTTTATAGGTTAAGACTAGATCAAATCTCAGTCTTCTTAGTTCGAGGAGCTCCAGACTAGTCATCCCTAGTAGACCAAGATGGTTAAGGAAGCGAAAGCCTGGAAGTCCCTTGGTGAATATGCGTTGAACAACCTCAATACAGTCAATATCGCTAAGAAGGTATGATGATCGCACAAGTGAGGCGTGTTCCAAGAGAGGACAGACAAAAACCTCGAACGCCCACACTTTAGTACGGATATCAACTGAAGTGAAGTATCTGTTCACACCTGCAAGGCGACAGCGATAGCAGTCGTTTTTCTGCAGTAAAGGGATGATTTTGAGAATCATAGTAAACCAGATGCCTAGGTCTTTCACCTCGCATGCTCTTGTCAGAAAAACATTATATAATTTATTTGCAATTAAGGATTGCGACCGTTGTATTCCCGAACGGTTAGGAGTCCAATCACTGTGCCTATTGGTGTTTCATACTCTAGCTCGTGGGATATATGGCACTATTGCTAATCTGTCCAATGTTTTCACACTCTATAATGCAACACACATGGATGACACTCAGTGTCACCGATGACAGCTTCAGATCTGTCAAGTGTTATACCTTGTGATTTTGTAGATGTACTACAAAAGGCTATTTTAATAAATGTGTTGCAATATGTCACCTAGGTTAAGAGTCACTGCAGACGGCATCAGTATGCTGAATGATGCTTGAGAAATACAGCTAAGTTATAACAGCGACCCTTAATTTGGCACAATGACTTCTAGCGATTAAAAAAATCCCATATGAACATTGGTGTTGGTTAGGAGATGAGAAACCCCTTACAAAGCTTGTGAGGCACATTGGCGCTTTTTTCCTGTTTGTGTTAGGTAGACCACAGGATATGATGCCGTATTAATTGTGCTAACTTAGCTCCCTATTAAGAGGAGAGCAATAAGAAAGAACTAGTTGGGTTGGAGGTTGTGTCCGGCGGCCGTTGTTGGCCACCAAGCCCTTTTGTTAGAAATGGTCACATGATATGTGCAATGCATTATGGTTACTACTTAACATTCACAATGTAGCACTTAGTGTGTAAAGTAATTATGTAAGAGTTAATAATTTGTTTATTATGACACCACTGTATTAACACCATTAACACCATTGTTAAGTGTTACCATATGACACCATATAACACTATATAACACCATGGACAGGTGGCGCTATAGAGCACCACCTGTCTATGGTGTCATATAATTACAATGCCAATTACATATGATGCATCTCTTGGGTGGACCCATGCAGTGTCCTCCACTATATGTGATTCTCCACATACACTACACTGCCAGCCTTGGAAAAAATTTGAGTAGGAATAAGTGAAAAATTCAAACACACAATACTTATTATTGTTCTAGTTTCCCTTAGTTGTTTTGCAAAGTTAATTTCGAAATTTCTTTTGGTTATAAATAAATACTTTTTTCTTATTGAATTAGAAAATGTACATTATCAAGTAAATATAAATTCCAACAATAATTTCTTCACACACTAACAAAAAAAATTAACAACTCCCACATAATTATTTTACACACGGATAATCTAAGTACAGGCCATCATTAAATTAAAGAATAAGGCCACACTCTAACTTCCAACCCACACTTCATTAGTCGTTATAAATCTTATTGCTGAGGAGGTCGAGTACTCCTGCTGCTCCTTCTCAACGCAGCAATTTTTAGGTTGGTGTCCGTGGTTAATTTTTCGGAATTTAGTCCTCTCGAAACTGAATTTTTGAGGCCAGCCTTGATGGCTCGACATAATTTTGGATCGATATTAGTAGCATTTGTCAGGACAGAATTGGTGGACACGCTGTGATGTTTTTGTCACTTCAATATATTCCGCCAACCATTTCGGTTATGTGATTAGTATAGGTTATCAGGATTAAGATATATAAGGGCCAATATACATGCGCAGGGCCGAGCCATTGTTTTATCTCTCCTAGGAAATTGGCTGATAAACTATTTATCACCCAACTTCACGATCTCAGTCCGACAACAATTGAATATCATGCACACAATAACGAACGAATTGCGCAGACATACTTTTGCTCAAGAAGTCTACAATGCAACAAATATGTCGTTGTTAACAGCATTGTTATTCCTTGTTTGTTGAAGGATGTTCGTCATTGAGTTTTCATTGCTTGAACGGTAATGGGTCTTTAGAATCAACACAACAATGGCCCTCGTCATGAAAATGTTTTACTAGTTGTTGTCTGAAGGCGTTATTTCTTGTTTAGTTTTCGATATAATACCGTTGTCTTCTATTCGTAAAGGAGGGCTGAGACTTTAATTTGGGTGATAAGTAGAGGTTATCAGCCATTTTCCGAAGAGTGAGATACAGCAATGTCGAGGCCTGCAGGGCTGGGCCGTTGCAGTATCTCTCTGGGGAAAGTGGCTGATAACCTATTTATCACCCAATTTCATGATCTCAGTCCGACAATGAACGGATTTCATGCGTAATAAAGAACTAATCGTACTGAGGTTCTTTTGCTCAGAAAGCACGACAATACGACAAAGATGTCATTACTGGGTCATAAAATCGAACCGGTATTCGTCGTTGAGTTTTCGTTGCTTGATAAGTGATGGATCTCCGGAATCAAGCAATAATACTCTTGGCACGAAACATTTCTACTACTTGTTGTCTGAATGGGTTATTCATTGTTGATTTTTCGTGGTATGAATGCTGATGGGACACTTCGGAATCGAGTAAAAATCCATAAACACGAGCAGGGATATTGTTGGAGCAGGCGTGAATACCATAGCAGATCCTCCTTTTGCATCGCAGTCCGAAACCATTGTCGCAATTCCGTCGTGTTCGATTGGTAAAAGGGGACTGAGATCATGAAATTGGTGATCATTTGTTGTAAAACGCCGTCTTCTCAAATGTACCATGACATGCAACATGGTATTCTCAGTAACTGTTTATACCAGTGAACTGTGGCTGTTTTTTCAATTCTTGTTCATGATCCTCACATGGGATTCTCCATAAATCACTCAATATATCATGCATGTATCACTCAATGACGTAATTTCTAGCCAACCAGATGCATTAGAGCATATACAGGCTCCTACGTCCTAAGATAATAATTCAAAAGTTATTGAAATATCTTAACAAAAAATAGTGTCGACATCTGTATCAGTTGATCATTGGTTTTCAGTTTGTTTTTCTTACCTCACGGTAAACTGTTCCCATAATGCCTGTCCACGTTCCATTGTTCAGTGTTCCAAACGCAAAAGGTAAACTGATGTACTCGAATCTAAAAAACAAAATTTTCAACTCACTGGAGTAAAAAATAGTTGATTTCAGATCCAATTTTACCATGGGCACTTATTAATAATAATAAAGATTTCTTTACCAAGAAAAAGGTGAATAGGACTGGGAAGGGGTAGCAGGATCCACTGTTACCCAACCTAAGGTTTTACAAAATAATTACAATAAAAAGCAATAAAAAACAATGAACATATAACAAAATTGACCTCGAGTTGCAATTGATATTTTGAGGTCGAGTTTACAATATCAGAGTGCAGCTTTAGGTCATCAGCAAATTTCTCCTGACTTGCATTGACTGGGTTGCAACGCAAGTTATTTAAATACAAAATGAATAGATATGGCCCTAAACCCAACACTTGTGGAACCCCACTGACAATCTGCACTGGTTCCGAAAACGAGTTTCCAATTTTCACACGTTAGGTAAGCCCAAGCAAAAAGGCCTCATGCCAGCTTAAGAATGCTTCATCAAAACCATAAAATCGGAGCTTAAAGAGAAGTTTTCGGTGAACAACAGACTCAAAGGCTTTCTTAAAATTGAAAAGTGCTAGATCCGATGGCACACCAACGTCTAGAGTGTTGGTCTACCGATCTAATGCCCCCAGCAGCTGATGTGTAGTGGAGCGAACACTCACAAAGCCAAATTGGTCGTTCCCAATCAGCTTGTGAGTTTCAGAATAAACTGACATATGGTCCCGAATTATGGTGTCCATGATTTTACATGGTACTGCCATCACGGCAATAGGCCGATAGTTGTGTGGAGCTGCAGCATCACCCTTCTTGAAAATTGGAATTACATTGGCGGTTGACCAAATTGTAGGCAAACGACCCGACGGAAAAAACAATTTAAATATATTGGTCAAGGGGGTACAAATAAAGGATCTGATCTCTTAAAAAAGTTATGCTGAAAAACCATCAGGACGAACCGAGTGAGACGGTTTTAAAGCCGAAAGTGCATTCAAAACACTACATGGGGTAAACTCCACCATTGTACAGCATTCTCGAGTTACCACCTGACTGCTTGCATTGGTGGCTAAGAGTCGTTGTCCACAATTCCGTTTTTAGAAAAAATATTATTAAAGGTCGTTGCTTTACAAAGTGGGTCAGGGATAAAATTGCCATCATCTTTAAGTGGTTGGATAGATCTGGAAGTATTCTTTTTTTCATGATAGATAGACAGCATAGATAACGCGCCAGAAGCCATGAAAAACTCACGATTTTCCTACAAGGGTAGTACAGTATTTACAGAATATTTATCGAAAAAGTCAAAAGTCTTTTCAAGAAATCAAGTGAAGTCAAATCATAATGTAAAATGGTGTTGTGCTGTAGATTGCACCGTAGCAGCCACGTTTGATCGCTTCATTAAATGTATGACTAAGACTAGACATCGGTGTTTGGGTCTCTACAACTTACACTTATTTACACCACTATTCTAGAAAGCAAAATTCGGCAGGCCTGATGACTTTGAAAATACATGCCAAAGTCGACCACTCCGACATGTTCAAACGGCCTCATGCACTGCACACATAAAACTTTCAATCAAATCTCTTCAGAGTACATTCAAATAGATTTAAACGGGACAAGAATATGACTTCACCATGTATATTCACTATTTTATTTGTAATTCTGATATGTGATGGGATTCTAAAATATTACTTACGTGAATCCTACATATTTGGATAGTATCGACACTAATTCTGAAGAGAAACCACTGTAAGATGGCAGTGAACTACTATTGTCTATTACGACGAATGGGGGAACCTAGAAACATTCGACACTAAATTTGATTTGAACATTTATTACAATTAAAGTTTTTAATAATGAACTATGGTAAAATTTAAAACTTACGTGGAAAGTACCAATTCGCAATTTATATCCCAGAAGAGATGATACGAAGCCATCGAAGCCCGTCAACCGTTTGTTAAACTCTCGTGCAATAATTCCAAGTTCGAAAGAAGAATTGAATAGTTCACGAATCATTTGTAAGTTTTCTAATCGAAAAAGTTGACGTTAAGTTAAATCTGTAGGAAAAAAAATTGTGTGCCCTTTAGCTTCCTTGCTTCTCCAAACAAACCAAATAAACAAAGGAAAAGAAAACAGAATCACTTCCATTAAATTGGCCAAAGGTTAGGTTAAAATAATAAAAATGTGGAACAAGAGCTACAAGTAAGTAGTCAACACCAGTGCCAATTTCTCGTTTATTAATATTTGTGTATCTTTTTTATCTTGTTTTGATAACACACATAAACTCCTTGTGAGGCAGAGGCAGTATCTTGTCACTCATTTCGTGTCAATGAATTATTTTTTGACCGAATTTGAATTTATTTTTGCTATAAAATAGCAGTTTGAAGAAAAAACGCAACTTTGCATTTTCACTGCTTCTCATTTGCAATACCTTCTGTTTTAATGATAAGTACTACTTTCTATCCTCCCATTTATTTCATCCCCGGCTTATTTCCGAATATTTCTCCTTCATTACCATTGTTGTTGCAATGAGGACTGTATGAACGGAATTAACACTCGTTATTCGTCGTGGACTCGTCAATCTTTTTTGAACTTCAACCTGGAAATTATACCAGAGGCCATTCATGGCAACTCGTAGTATAATAATCTCGTACAAATAATAAAAAATTCTTTTTTTTTTGGTAATCGTGTGGTCAACTGTTGTAATAGTCTACTAATGTCGATGATCGAGTCAAATAGCCTCGCCGCTTTTAAAAGTCGCTTGAAGGGTATTTGCCTGGATAGATTCTTGCATAGGAACATTATTTAAATCACCAATTTGTAGATGGGATTTACGGCTCACTTGCCTGCTATCACTGTGTGTCCATCGATTTAAGCGCTGTTGCTCGGTCAATGTTTTGGCGTGTGTATTATATTTTATTGTAGGTTTTATCCGAGCCTCTGTAGTGTATACTTTTTTAGGTTAGTATTTTATATTTTTTTCCCTGACTCTTTGTTACTTTGTAATTTTGTGGACGGGTGTTAGAGGCTTACCCATCCCAGCTCCATTTTGCCTACTGTGCAAATAAACTTCATTTTATCTTAGCTTATCTAATCATATCTAACAGAAAAATGTTAAATCAACGCAAAATAGTTTCTATCAGTTGTGAGAAAACTTAGCAGTTATGACAACATTAACTCCTGTTATTTTGGGCAGGTCATAAATTTCGATGCCCGTTATGGGCCCATAACCCTTTGGAGCCCATTCGATCCATCCGACTATTCCATTTGACCGTTGCTTTATTTAAAGTACTGACTTCCCAACACTTCCCTACTTTGAGTAAAGATTTAAGTGATATTAGAAATTTACGCCTAGCATGCCATTCGAGCAACTACGTTGCCATTTGGATGAAGACCCACTCAAGCAACTATACAGTTTTCTGAATAAAGAACCATTTGGTTGCTACGCGGTAGTTTGAGAAAATATCATTCATGCAACAACGTGGTCGTTGAAGAGCCACTCAAGCAGGTATGAGTTTTAACAAAGAGCCACTCACGCACTGCATGGTTGTTTGGATACAGAACTATTCAGGCAACTACGAGTTCGTTTAAGTAAATAGCTATTCAAGCTATAACGTGGACATTTGAAGGAAGGGTCACTCAAATAACTATGGGTTCGTTTGGATGAAGTTCCAATCAAGCAACTACTTGGTTGTGTGAATAAAGAACCATTCTGGCAGCTATGTAGTCCTTTGAAGAAAGAGCCATTCGTGCAACAAATGGTCGTTTGAATGAAGAGTCACACAGGCAACTACACGGTTGTCTGAATAAAGAATCTTTCTGGTAGCTACGGGGTAGTTTGAGCAAAGAGTCATTCATGCAACAACATGGTCGTCTGAATGAAGGACCCCTCAAGCAACTACGAGACAGTTTTAACAAAGAGCCATTCAAGCAACTTCATAGTTGTTTGAATAAAAAACCATTCAGGCAACTACGTGTTTAAGTAAACAACATTCAAAATAAACACCATGCAGTGAACTATTTGGTCATTTGAATAAAGAACCATTGAAACAACAAAATGGTCGTTTCAATAAAGCCTTTGAACAAACGGCGAACCGTTAGGGCTTCCGCCTTTGGTCTCAAAGGCCAAGAGTTCAATTCCCGTACAGGTAATTTGACATTTTACCCCAAAAAGGCAATGTGAATAGTTTGCATCAGTATTAATTCACCTAACGTGGCCATTTCAGCAAAGAGCCATTCAAGCAACTGCATGGTCTTCATAATAAAGAACCATTCTAGCTTCATCGTGGTTGATATTGCAAATCATTTCTCATTTCACAATGTGGTAATAAGTTTCGTATTTTCTTATGATGATTTTCTTTTAAGATCTGATGTTTTATTATAGTTTCAGTGAGCATTTAAACAATTGTTGTGTAGTTCGAAGTTTTCTGTCTGATCGTTATTATTTCTTAATTGTACGCATCGTAACAATCTATTAAACAATCAACTTCTCATTTACTCGTGTTAACTGCATAGCGCATTTCTATGCATATGTCAAATTGATGTGTATGCTGTATGATTTTAATGAGTCACTTGGAAATCATCCCCTGAGCTGACGACTTCTCTTGCCTCAATTCTTGTATCTTGATGCACTATTGTACTATCAGCTTTACGCAGATTGCTCTTTATTGCAGGATTTTTGTCCAAAATAGAGCTCTTTGTGCCGCAGCACAATACATTTAAGCCCCGGCATAGTTTCTTATGTTCCGGCACGAATCATTTGTTCCCAGGCATAATTCATTTGTGCCCCGGCACAATTCATTTGTGCCCCAACATAAATCATTTGTACCCCAACATAAATTATTTGCGCCCCAACATAAATCATTTGTGCCCTGGTGCAATTCATCTGTGCCCTAGCATAAATCAATGAATCAGAGAGAGGGTTGTGAAACGTATGGAAATATCAACCAATCAGAGAGCGGGTTGCGAAACGTATGCATAAATCAACCAATCAGAACTGCAGAACTCGTTTGCTGCTGCCTTCTAAGGTTTTCTTGCCGTTTCATGTTGGCAAACAAAAATGTTCACCATTAAACAAATTTGGCGCCCTTTTCCGAATACTTTTATGAAGTAATTATTGCATAACAGTTGTGACAGTGTCCAAGCGTGGAGTGATTGATCCTTGGCTATTTTCGTTATTAGGAAATTTTTCTGCCGATTGTTAGTAGGTCTAATCTAGCTGCGGAGTACGTAGGACTTCTTATTTGGCCGGCTCGGTAACCAGTGATCTCCCTTCTTCCTTAAAATAAACCGATAAATGATCAAGACATGGTCAAATTTCATAGATGAATCCATTTTATAGCACTATAAAATTAAAGTATACTTGGATGTATTTCGATCAAGGTCTCCTATAATGGCATCACATGACAAGAAGCCAAACAAATGGATAGAATATCGCGCATCTTTACTGGGAAATCAAGTGATGTCAAAATATGGGTACAAATGGATTTTATATTAGCGTTGATGGGCAACCCATTTGATTTTAAAGCAAAAGGCATGCAGATTCAGTATTAACAGAACCTTCCACTAAATTGAGGTAGTTGTGAAGTGCTACAACTTAACCGTGCAAAAGGGCTAATACATGGTGGTGCAATATATGCCAGCATTATACCCATCAGTAAACTGAGGCAACTTGTACATGGGTTGCTCTATTACGAAGTGAAAGCCAAGGCAGGAGGCATCAACTCCAACTCCAACCTATACTAAACGGATTATTTTTTAAGCCTTTTCCTCATATTTAATTTATGTTACGTAAAGCCTTTTGCCTTTCTAGGGCTGGATCTGATTAAAAAGAAATATTTACAGATTCGTTCTTGGTCAACATACAAAACTTCATCAAATTCTGTTCAGTATTTTTAGCGTGATACTATTACAAAGAATTACCAATGAGTCACTCCATAAGGTGATCCACTCACTCTGCTCAAATCATGTGCATCGGAATGAAACCGTACAAATGTGAAGAATGGAAGCCACACCCAAGCATCAAAAAATAAATAAGCAAAAATCACATTTGGGAAGGGCGACTTCAATTCGTGTAGGGGTATCCAAGCTTATTTTATAGATAGCGGTCCCAGAGTCAGAATTATTTAGGGTGTAAGGGAAAGGAACAACGTCCAGCTTCTGTAACTCCTGAAGCTGGATGAGTTCTAGAGCATCCAGAGCATTTCTGGTTTGTTTTTCTTCTTTCCCACTCTAGGACGTTCATTGGATAGCTTTTCCGTACTGCGCTCCACCAACGCGAATTGCGTTTTTCAAGAAAACCCATGTGCAGCTTTGCCTGATTGATATTTTACAATTGTAATAGACAAAAACTAACGAACAAAAATGTTTAGGGGGAGGAGGTGATCGCTCCCGCCACCCAGTCCCCATCCCCATCCTTTCCTTCTGGATCCTCTGGATACTTCGATGGGCCTATTTATTTGTTTTGTTCAATAGGTTTTTTATTTTTTCACAAATTTTGTTGTTATTTTAACATTGCATTTGCCAAGTTAAATCCGTCGACTAATAGTTCGAAAGTTAAATGAAACTAGAACATTGCTACTCGCCGTAGCAATCATCAAATTTTCATTCAACATATAAATTATTATTCGAAGTGATTAACTTGGCCAATATGAGTAGCCTTGGCGGGCCTTCCTGGTTGAGTGATATCACTGCTTTCAAAGGCCGATCCGTTTTGAAAAATTGGTGGCTTCTCATGTACCAGTTTTGGTTTTGGGTGGATATCACAACTTTCATAGTACTGTGAATGTACAAAAGGTCACACTGTCTATCTTCATCTCTACCTTTTTTTTGCTAGAGGAATTTTATATCTATAAATTCTTTAATTGATAATTTTCACATTTGCCGTTGCTCAATTTGCCATTTGATCAGAAAAATTGACACGGTTTGTGTTATTGTATGTCCTTGTTTCACATGCTTAAGTTTCTTCAATCCCGTTTTTGTATGCTTCACTCACACAATCAGCGCATCCCCCTTCAGTTGCTACTCCCGTCTCAAGGTTAATCTACGCATTGAAGCTGAAATGGCGAACTCCATCATAATTAATCTCGTCTACCTGTCGGTCATTTACTGGGCGAAGACACACTAGCAAATATCTAGATTAACCAGCAAAGTTGGCGCGTTACCAAGTCATTTTTCTTTTAAAAAATAACTTGATTTTGCAGCTTGATTGGCTTCAGTGCTGGCGATCTGCATTTTGTTTTCAACTCTTCTTGCAATGACAGACTCCCAGTCTCTTAGTGAAATTTATTTTTGTGAGTCGACACTTTGAAACAACATTGTATTCTAACAACTAAGTACTGAAACGATGCGTGCATAACACTTATGCATTTTATAACAGACTGTTGGATGACCATACAAACAATGGTTACAACAATAATTTTTCATCTTCGCCCCACTTCAGGGACACGTACTTCTAGCTCCAACCCATATTTTAGAAAAATGCACTTCCTCATCCGATGCTTTACTTGTCTGCTGAAATTTAGATTTGGCAACTTTCCCTACTAATCTGTAAAGGTGTAAAGGCTAGTTAGGTAGTTACCAGTAACACAAATTAGCGTTATTGAGAGCTCGTTTCCTCCACAAGGGACATGTTCCCAAACTTTAATGTTGATGTTTTCTTTGTTATTGGACCCAACACCTGACCCCAACGATTTCAACCTCAAGGGGATTTTACACCGGGAGGCTGAAATCAGCTATAATAGGCATGTAACTGTTAAAAGACACAGTCTGCTTGTGAGCCGCTTTTTGACATCTAAAACAATTAAATCCTATCTACTAGGCAACGACACACTAGCGTGTCTCTAGATTACTACTTGACTTTGTCACAACCGAGCTGGAAAGCATCAAGCAAGTTTTTCCATTCACTAATAAAAAGAAATAATTCGCAAGAGCACAAGAAGAATTATTCGAAGAAGAATGAAGGTTAAAAAGGTGACGCAGAGGATATAGGAGAAGCAGAACTTTAGTTTGCACTCAGAAAAAAGAATTTCCACGCAAAAACCAAGCTAACATTTTAAGTATTTTGCAAAAATGACCTACATTTTTCTTTAGAATGCAATCAAAGCATATCTAACCAAAATCGTGTAAAAACAAGTTATCAATAAGCGCTGCCTATACTGTTTGGCAAAACCATAAAGCAGATGTATTTCAGTACATAATTATATGTAGGTCGCGTAAGAAACTGCACCATACATTTTTTTTGCACAAATAGAGAAATTAGAAAGGAAACACACCAAAAAAGAAGTGACGAATTATGAAAATTTTAAGGATTGGTTTAAGTGTGGCATGTAGCAAGTTGTCATTAGAATCGAAAGAGGCAGTGAACGTTCTTTCATTACAAAACACGCCGATTCAAAATTTCTTCATCACAAAAAAAAGAAAAACAGTCTATTATTCCTTCGGCGCAAATCGTTAACAATCAATTAACTATTCGAGTGACATTAGTTTTAGTAAGTTGCAATAGTGTGCAACTAAAAATCGACGTTTTAGGAGTAGAGGTAAAATGCAGGAAATATATGAGGCGATGCAAATTGAAAACTTTCTTCAAAGCAGAAGATCTCAAAGTTGGTTTCATGTTATGGGCATTGGAGAATTACTGTCGTAGATACATTGGTAGGCACTTATTGGTATTGGCAAATAATGACAGACCGTATAAACGCCTAACATAATACCTTATGGCATAAGGGAGTATATTTGGATGGCTACACCACTGTAGCACAATGACATATAATCCAACCACAACAAGACAATATTTACTTTCAGTTACGGAGTCGTCAGCAGTAGAATCGCTTGATGCACAATTGTCATCAGTATGGCAATTAGACAGAAACAATGTCCAAAGAGGAATAGTCACCTTTATTGCTTCAAGATGAGGGAGTCTTATAAGAATTCAAGAAAACAATAATTTCCCACAACAACCAGTTGAAATTCTATTTAACTTTTGATGAGAAGAAAACCTAACAAAACTTGTTTTAAGCGTTCCTTGGATTAGGGAAAAATTTTCACACCCTCTGTCCTATCCATGGAACGCTCTTCACTACGAAAGGACCCAGAAATGTTGTAACGCAGTAGGAATGGAACTTATGAATACTAAGAAAACGGGCATACTGAAGAAGTAACAAGTGTGGTATATTCTTTAGCTTTTGACGCGCTCCCAGCCATAGCCATGGCGCCTGAAGGAAACAGAGGGTCAGTTTGGCTAGGTAAATCCCATCGGAATTCTTTTACATGCAACAATCGACATGAGCACGAGACATCACAGGTCCCTTCTCTTCCCGAAAACACCAGGGATGGCTGAGGCCGGACTCGAACCTAGACACATGAGACGATCAAGCTTACATCAGGCCAACTTGCCCCATGATGAGGCATATGCATTATACCTACAGATATGTGTCCCACTCTCCCATTTTAATAAACAGTAAAACTACAAAATTTCAGATTGTTTTCATGCTTCTTCCCATAGCAAACAAGGTTCTTCACTCAAACAATACCAATTCATGGTACCAAACCTAAATGCACTTATCATGGACTTGTTGTTGATATTTACGTGGCACAATGTTGCAGTCTAAAATGAAGTGTAGAAAGCATTAATACAAATAGAATTAAAACCAGAAGAAAGGGACACCACTAGATTTTTGTTGACAGATGAAAAACGGACTCAACATAACGAACCTGTATTAAAGATCTTCAGAAAGACAGACCTAAAGTTCTTCAGAATGCCACACCTGTATTAAAGATCTTGGAATGAAGTCGGGCCCATTTCAACTCGCTGCAACTATTCATTGTCACATACAGACACACCCAGACAGTCGTAAAAAACTTGGATATCTGATCGATAAACACACGTGTGTTGATGACGGGCAAGTGGGTAGTTCCTTCGCGGAAAAGTCATTTCACATTTCTCAGAAGTGATTTGTTTAATGGCAAAATGGGGAATGATTCTAAAAGAATGGGAAACGATCGATGCAACACACGTTAACGTCGTCAAACGAAGAAATTATATCTAATGATCAACCAGTTCACTTTTAAAACCGATATGTTTTGTGATACAACATCGAAAGCTTACGGAACAGTGACCTATTTGATTACTTCAAAGGAAGATGATAATCGAACAGTAACTTTAGGTACATTCAAGTCAAGAGTAGCCCTTTTAAATCATATAAGCATTCGGAGATTGAGTCTGAGGAGTTCTTTACTAGGTACACGGTTGTCAAGAAACATTAAACAGGCATTGTAAACAAAAATGCCTATGGTTGATTCAAAAGTGGTCTGAGTTGATAAAGAGAAATACCAACGAAATGAAATTGTTTGTTGCTAGAAAGGTTCAATAAATACAATCTTTAACCATTCAAGACACGCGAAAGCCCAAGTAAATTCAATCTAAACCAAAAACAATAAATAGTAATAATTAAAACCATCAAGTTACAGCCGTTTTTCATGTCATATCAAAAACGAGGCAAGTTTCCACTCATCAGACATACAATGTAATTTTAAAACTTGGCGCATTGTTACGTTTTTTTTAATTGAATGGTTCGGCTACGTCTTC